>CM068360.1:35675320-35712820 GCA_034769755.1 Odontamblyopus lacepedii | reverse complement strand
CAGGTCTAAACCAGGTCTAAACCAGGTCTAAACCAGGTCTAAACCAGGACTAAACCAGGACTAAACCAGGTCTAAACCAGGACTAAACCAGGACTAAACCAGGACTAAACCAGGTCTAAACCAGGACTAAACCAGGACTAAACCAGGTCTAAACCAGGACTAAACCAGGTCTAAACCAGGTCTAAACCAGGACTAAACCAGGACTAAACCAGGTCTAAACCAGGACTAAACCAGGACTAAACCAGGACTAAACCAGGTCTAAACCAGGACTAAACCAGGACTAAACCAGGACTAAACCAGGTCTAAACCAGGTCTAAACCAGGTCTAAACCAGGTCTAAACCAGGACTAAACCAGGTCTAAACCAGGACTAAACCAGGACTAAACCAGGTCTAAACCAGGACTAAACCAGGTCTAAACTATGTCTACACCGGGACTAAAACAGGACTAAACCAGGTCTAAACCAGGACTAAACCAGGTCTAAACCAGGTCTAAACCAGGACTAAACCAGGTCTAAACCAGGACTAAACCAGGACTAAATCGGGACTAAACCGGGACTAAACCAGGTCTAAACCGGGACTAAACCAGGACTAAACCAGGTCTAAACCAGGTCTAAACCAGGTCTAAACCAGGACTAAACCAGGTCTAAACCAGGTCTAAACCAGGTCTAAACCAGGACTAAACCAGGTCTAAACCAGGTCTAAACCAGGACTAAACCAGGTCTAAACCAGGTCTAAACCAGGACTAAAACAGGACTAAACCAGGTCTAGACCAGGACTAAACCAGGTCTAAACCAGGACTAAATCAGGTCTAGACCAGGACTGAACCAGGTCTAGACCAGGACTGAACCAGGTCTAGACCAGGACTAAACCAGGTCTAGACCAGGACTGACAGGCTGAAAGAGGTAAACCAGTAAAAATCCTGAGATTTTATCATTAAATTTGTGTCCAAAAACAGATTAAAATAAAGTTCTTGAGTTTCCGTCTGAGGAGAAAAACATGAGTCGAATCTGGACTCGGTTTGGTCCCAGTCTGACTCCTGGTCCTGGTCCAGGTCCGGACTCTGGGGGCGGGGCAGATGGTCCGGATGCAAGAGACCCGGGAGAGGCCAGAAGAACCCAGAGCCAGGACTCAGACCGGACTAAGACCGGACTCAGACCGGACTCAGACCGGACTCAGACCGGACTCAGACCGGACTCAGACCGGACTAAGGGGGATTCCAAATCTGAGCCAGAATCCAAGTCCAGACCCAGAACCCGTCCAGAACCAACGAGCAGAACATGAACATGATACAAACGGTTTAACGAGATTTAGATACCGACGAAACCAGGTCTAAACCAGGACTGAACCAGGTCTAAACCAGGACTAAAGCAGGTCTAAACCAGGACTAAACCAGGACTAAACCAGGTCTAAACCAGGTCTAAACCAGGACTAAACCAGGACTAAACCAGGACTAAACCAGGTCTAAACCAGGACTAAACCAGGACTAAACCAGGACTAAAGCAGGTCTAAACCAGGACTAAACCAGGACTAAACCAGGACTAAACCAGGACTAAACCAGGACTAAACCAGGTCTAAACCAGGACTAAACCAGGACTAAACCAGGACTAAACCAGGTCTAAACCAGGACTGAACCAGGACTAAACCAGGACTAAACCAGGACTAAACCAGGACTAAACCAGGACTAAACCAGGACTGAACCAGGACTAAACCAGGACTAAACCAGGTCTAAACCAGGACTAAACCAAGACTAAACCAGGTCTAAACCAGGTCCATGTGTGCCTAGTCTCTGTGCTTTTATACTTGTTCTGCTCCAGCTCCAGTTTGTTCTAAACACGTTCAGGAAACGTTCTGAAGGTTCTGAAGGTTTTGCTCAGTCCTGAAAATGGGACTTTTTTAGGACCCAGACCTGAGGAACACGAGGATCTGGTTCCGTCATTAGTTTCCGTACTCTGGACCAGGACCCGGCTCAGACCTGGTCCTGGGACTCGGACATTTTAAACCGTGTAGATGTTCTGTAAATATAAAGCGTAAAATGGCGTCTGGAGTCATGTGGAGCTGAGCGCAGAGGCGACACATCCATTTGTTCCGTTTAAATGTTAGACTCCAGATCTGTGCAGGTCCAAGGCTGTGAAGACGAGTCCTGAGCGCGACGTCACGCCCAATACAAGCAGCTAAAACACTGCCTCACGCACGACTACAGACTCAGACAATCAATACTAAATATGAATCAAATACAACTGTTTTAATCGTATTTATGTTGTTGAAGGCGACCTTCAGTGTCCAGAAACACGCCTAATCAATAAAAATGTATTATCATTATTATTATTTTAGCAGAGTTAAACTGACTTGAATTCAGCAGATTCATCTTAAAAGACCAATTTTAAGATGTTTTTACTTAATAAGATGAGATTTTTTTTCCTTGTTTCCAGATATTTCATCCTGATTTATCTTATCTCGATATTACAACTTATTCTAAACACTTTTTATATTAACTCAGTCCAGGTTAAGCCTCTTTAACTTCCTCCTCAAACCAATAAGGGGAAAAATCTGTCCATAAATACTTGACACTCGTGTTTTCTGCTTAGAACAAGATTCAGATTTCCTCTTGTTTTAAGAAAATTTGGTAAGTGAAAGTTTCTTACTGCACTGGCAGAAAATTTCACTTAAAATAGACATTTTTACCTCAAAATTGGCATTTTTTCTGACTTTTTGATTGTGATTGCAGTGTTCCTAATGAAGCTTATCGAGGCTAGCCGTTATAGGAGTGAATTTTGGACAAAAATTTGGGACAAAATGTTGAAGTGTGTGTGTGTGTAGTGTGTGTAGTGTGTGTGTGTATGTGTGAGTGTGTGTGTGTGTGTGTGTGTAGTGTGTCTGTGTGTGTGTGTATGTGTGTGTGTAGTGTGTAGTGTGTCTGTGTGTGTGTGTATGTGTGTGTGTAGTGTGTAGTGTGTCTGTGTGTGTGTGTATGTGTGTGTGTAGTGTGTGTGTGTGTGTGTATGTGTGTGTAGTGTGTCTCTGTGTGTGTGTGTGTATGTGTGTGTGTGTGTGTGTCTGTGTGTGTAGTGTGTGTGTGTGTAGTGTGTGTGTGTGTAGTGTGTGTAGTGTGTGTGTGTGTGTGTGTGTGTAGTGTGTGTATGTGTGTATGTGTGTGTGTGTCTCTGTGTGTGTGTAGTGTGTGTGTGTGTAGTGTGTGTGTGTGTGTCTCTGTGTGTGGTGTTGAATCACCTTCTTCTTGTCCCTCATGGAGCCTTTTCCTCGGACCATGATCTTGCAGCCGGTCTCTGCCTCCAGCTGTTTGGCTGTGAGGCCCCGGGGCCCCAGGATCCGCCCCACGAAGTTAAACTACAACAAAAACAGGAACAAAATGAGGAGTTCAGATCTGACAGAGACTCAGGAACTGCCCCAAGATCCAGCACACGAGGCTTTTCCGTTCTGTGTCGCGTTTGGATTGGAGAAAAGGCTGAAGTGTCGGTGAGTTCCAGAAAGTATCAGAACGAAAACAACAAAGTGAAATCAGAGAAATAAAAACTGTGAGGCCAAAACTGTTTTTTTTTTTTCTGTTTCGTCTGTTTCGTCTGTTTCGTCTGTTTCGTCTGTTCCGTCTGTTTCGTCTGTTCCGTCTGTTTCGTCTGTTTCGTCTGTTTCGTCTGTTTCGTCTGTTTCGTCTGTTTCGTCTGTTTCGTCTGTTTCGTCTGTTTCGTCTGTTTCGTCTGTTTCGTCTGTTCCGTCTGTTCCGTCTGTTTCGTCTGTTCCGTCTGTTTCGTCTGTTTCGTCTGTTTCGTCTGTTTCGTCTGTTTCGTCTGTTTCGTCTGTTCCGTCTGTGTCGTCTGTTTCGTCTGTTTCGTCTGTTTCGTCTGTTTCGTCTGTTTCGTCTGTTTCGTCTGTTTCGTCTGTTTCGTCTGTTTCGTCTGTTTCGTCTGCTTCGTCTGTTTCGTCTGTTTCGTCTGTTTCGTCTGTTTCGTCTGTTTCGTCTGTTTCGTCTGTTTCGTCTGTTTCGTCTGTTTCGTCTGTTTCGTCTGTTTCGTCTGTTTCGTCTGTTTCGTCTGTTTCGTCTGTTTCGTCTGTTTCGTCTCGTCCGTCGCTCTGGGCCATTTTAAATCTGCTTTTTCCAAACAGCAGATCTGAGTCTGTGAGGAGTTTTGCCCAAGGACACAACAACAGTCCAGGTCTGAGAGAGAATTAGACTAAACCAGGACTAAACCAGGACTAAACTAAGACTAAACCAGGACTAAACCAGGACTAAACTAAGATTAAACCAGGACTAAACCAGGACTAAACTAAGACTAAACCAGGACTAAACCAGGACTAAACTAAGATTAAACCAGGACTAAACTAAGACTAAACCAGGACTAAACTAAGACTAAACTAAGACTAAACTAAGATTAAACCAGGACTAAACTAAGACTAAACCAGGACTAAACCAGGACTAAACTGAGACTAAACCAGGACTAAGCCAGGACTAAACCAGGACTAAACTAAGACTAAACCAGGACTAAACTAAGACTAAACCAGGACTAAACTAAGACTAAACTAAGACTAAACTAAGACTAAACCAGGACTAAACCAGGACTAAACTAAGACTAAATCAGGACTAAACTAAGACTAAACTAAGACTAAACCAGGACTAAACCAGGACTAAACTAAGACTAAACCAGGACTAAACTAAGACTAAATCAGGACTAAACTAAGACTAAACTAAGACTAAACCAGGACTAAACTAAGACTAAACTAAGACTAAACCAGGACTAAACCAGGACTAAACTAAGACTAAACCAGGACTAAACCAGGACTAAACTAAGACTAAACCAGGACTAAACTAAGACTAAACCAGGACTAAACCAGGACTAAACTAAGACTAAACCAGGACTAAACCAGGACTAAACCAGGACTAAACTAAGACTAAATCAGGACTAAACCAGGACTAAACCAGGACTAAACCAGTTCTTGACTAATCTGATCCTCGCCAACAGTAAAGTGGAACATAAATTGTTGTTTGTTTCACCAAAAAACAGAAATCGCTCTTGGTGAAGCAACAGAATGTCTCTCAGACACGAGACTCTTTCCACTCTTGTATTTATAACAAACATCCAGTCCCGGTGTGTCCCGGTTTGGAGTTCTGTCTCTCTGGTCACTCCAGTTTAGTGTAATATATAAAGCTGTATTAACCTGCTGTATTCCACTGACGTATGAGTGTAAATAAACAGTAATAATGTGCAGCTCGGGGTGACGCGGATCAGGCGGGGGTGTTTGGGCGTGAGCGTCCGTCAGAGTTTACGCGGGGCAGAAAATAAAAATACCTGTGGAGCGCGGCTTTAACACGAGGTCGGCTCAAAGACAAACATTTGTGGACTCATTTGTCAGGCCGAGCGACACAGGGACGGGAATAGCCTTTACGAGCCGTTTAACCTTCACAGCCTCGGCCGGCGCGGATCAGGCCGCAGCTGTTAGCATGTGTTAGCACCTATTAGCGGCTCGTGGCGCGTGTTAGCGCGCTAGCTCTTTGTAGCACTCGAGTTGTTTGGGTTAAGCCTTCGGAGCGAGTTTAGGCTCCGACCCGAGGAACCTAAACCCGAGGAAGATCTTTATTATTATTACCCTGTTTACGTCTCCAAAGCTCCAAATGTTTCTGTTTGTGTTAAATGTGTGAATGAAACAAAACACGACTGAAACAAAGCTCTGATTTACAGCAGATTTATCCAAAACCACTGATTTGTCCCAGTTTTATACAGAAATGTCCCTGTGTCCCTGTTTTAGACCAATCTGATCCTGCAACAGTAAAGAGACAGATTTGTTTGGGTAAAATACAGAAATTCTGCTTAAAAACGACCAAAACACAAAGAGAATGTGACTGACTCGTGCTCATCATGAGTCTGCACAGTTCTCCTTAATTACACTCGTTTCACAATTTTATTATTACCACAAACATGGGGATGTCCAGGGTTTTGATTCTGAAATTCTGGTCACTCCAAGTTTGAGAGAAAAGCTCAGCCTAAATCTGCAGCGTTTGTGAGTTAAATGTGTGAACGAGACAAAACGTGACAAAAACAAAGCTCAGATTTGCAGCTCGATGAGTTTAAAGTGAAAACAGCTCCTCAGATTTAACTCTGGACAGAGTCAAAGTGAATTCAGATCCTTAAGTTCAGACGAGTTTGTCAACACCAAAAAACAGCTCAGGACCTGGACCAGGACTGAACCAGGACTAAACCTGGACTAAACCGAGACTAAACCAGGACCTGGACCAGGACTGAAACTGGACTAAACCAGGACTAAACCAGGACTAAACCGAGACTAAACCAGGACCTGGACCAGGACTGAAACTGGACTAAACCTGGACTAAACCGAGACTAAACCAGGACCTGGACCAGGACTGAAACTGGACTAAACCAGGACTAAACCAGGACTAAACCGAGACTAAACCAGGACCTGGACCAGGACTGAAACTGGACTTAACCTGGACTAAACCAGGACTAAACCTGGACTAAACCGAGACTAAACCAGGACCTGGACCAGGACTGAAACTGGACTTAACCTGGACTAAACCAGGACTAAACCAGGACTAAACCAGGACTAAACCGAGACTAAACCAGGACCTGGACCAGGACTGAACCAGGACTAAACCTGGACTAAACCGAGACTAAACCAAGACCTGGACCAGGACTAAACCAGGACTAAACCGAGACTAAACCAGGACCTGGACCAGGACTGAAACTGGACTTAACCTGGACTAAACCAGGACTAAACCTGGACTAAACCGAGACTAAACCAGGACCTGGACCAGGACTGAAACTGGACTTAACCTGGACTAAACCAGGACTAAACCAGGACTAAACCGAGACTAAACCAGGACCTGGACCAGGACTGAACCAGGACTAAACCTGGACTAAACCGAGACTAAACCAAGACCTGGACCAGGACTGAAAGTGGACTAAACCAGGACTAAACCAGGACTAAACCGAGACTAAACCAGGACCTGGACCAGGACTGAAACTGGACTTAACCTGGACTAAACCAGGACTAAACCTGGACTAAACCGAGACTAAACCAGGACCTGGACCAGGACTGAAACTGGACTTAACCTGGACTAAACCAGGACTAAACCTGGACTAAACCGAGACTAAACCAGGACCTGGACCAGGACTGAAACTGGACTAAACCGAGACTAAACCAGGACCTGGACCAGGACTGAAACTGGACTTAACCTAGACTAAACCAGGACTAACCCTGGACTAACCCTGCACCAAACTCTGGCCTAAACCTGGATTGAACCCTGGACTAAACTTGGACTAAACCGTGGTGTGAATCTTGGTCTAGATCCAGGAATACATTCTGGGCCGAGTCCAGTCCCAGTTCCTGGACTAATCCGGTCCAAATTTAACCCTGATATCACGGTGAGCGCCGTGTCTGGACTCTATTTATACCGGCGACTCCAGCCGCACCGAGAGCAAAACAGAGACACCAGAAACACCAGAGACAAAGCACCAGAAACACCAGAACCACCGAAACACCAAACACCAGAAACACCAGAACCACCGAAACACCAAACACGAGAAACACCAGAACCACCGAAACACCAAACACCAGAAACACCAGAACCACCGAAACACCAAACACCAGAAACACCAGAGACAAAACACCAGAAACACCAAACACCAGAAACACCAGAGACAAAACACCAGAAACACCAAACACCAGAAACACCAGAACCACCGAAACACCAAACACCAGAAACACCAGAGACAAAACACCAGAGACACCAAACACCAGAAACACGAAACACCAAACACCAGAAACACCAAACACGAGAAACACGAGAAACACCAGAAACACGAAACACCAAACACCAGAAACACCAGAGACAAAACACCAGAAACACCAAACACCAGAAACACCAAACACCAAACACCAGAAACACCAAACACGAGAAACACGAGAAACACCAGAAACACGAAACACCAAACACCAGAAACACCAGAGACAAAACACCAGAACCACCGAAACACCAAACACCAGAAACACCAGAAACAAAACACCAGAAACACCAAACACCAGAAACACCAGAGACAAAACACCAAACACCAGAAACACCAAACACCAGAAACACCAGAGACAAAACACCAGAAACACCAAACACGAGAAACATCAGAAACACCAGAAACACCAGAGACAAAACACCAGAAACACCAAACACGAGAAACATCAGAAACACCAGAAACACCAGAGACAAAACACCAGAAACACCAAACACCAGAAACACCAGAGACAAAACACCAAACACCAGAAACACCAGAAACACCGAAACACCAAACACCAGAAACACCAGAAACACCAAACACCAGAAACACCAGAACCACCGAAACACCAAACACCAGAAACACCAGAGACAAAACACCAAACACCAGAAACACCAGAAACACCGAAACACCAAACACCAGAAACACCAGAAACACCAAACACCAGAAACACCAGAACCACCGAAACACCAAACACCAGAAACACCAGAGACAAAACACCAAACACCAGAAACACCAGAAACACCAAACACCAAACACCAGAAACACCAGAAACACCAAACACCAGAAACACCAAACACCAGAAACACCAGAAACACCAAACACCAGAAACACCAAACACCAGAAACACCAAACACCAGAAACACCAGAAACACCAGAGACAAAACACCAGAAACACCAAACACCAGAAACACCAGAAACACCAGAAACACCAAACACCAGAAACACAAAACACCAGAAACACCAGAAACACCAGAGACAAAACACCAGAAACACCAAACACCAGAAACACCAAACACCAGAAACACCAGAAACACCAGAAACACCAAACACCAGAAACACCAAACACCAGAAACACCAGAAACACCAGAAACACCAAACACCAGAAACACCAGAAACACCAGAGACAAAACACCAGAAACACCAAACACCAGAAACACCAAACACCAGAAACACCAAACACCAGAAACACCAGAAACACCAGAGACAAAACACCAGAAACACCAAACACCAGAAACACCAGAAACACCAAACACCAGAAACACCAGAGACAAAACACCAGAAACACCAAACACCAGAAACACCAGAGACACCAGAAACACCAGAGACAAAGCACCAGAAACACCAGAACCACCGAAACACCAAACACCAGAAACACCAGAGACAAAACACCAAACACCAGAAACACCAGAAACACCGAAACACCAAACACCAGAAACACCAGAAACACCAAACACCAGAAACACCAAAAACATCAAACATCAGAAACACCAAAAACATCAAACACCAGAAACACCAGAAACACCAGAAACACCAAACACCAGAAACACAAAACACCAGAAACACCAGAAACACCAGAGACAAAACACCAGAGACACCAGAAACACCAGAAACACCAAAAACACCAAACACCAGAAACACCAGAAACACAAAACACCAGAAACACCAAACACCAGAAACACCAGAAACACCAGAAATACCAGAAACACCAAACACAGAAACACCAGAAACACCAAACACCAGAAACAACAGAAACACCAGAAACACCAAACACCAGAAACACCAAAAACATCAAACATCAGAAACACCAGAAACACCAGAAACACCAAAAACATCAAACATCAGAAACACCAGAGACAAAACACCAGAAACACCAAAAACACCAAACACCAGAAACACCAAACACCAGAAACACCAAAAACACCAACCACCAGAAACACCAAACACCAGAAACACCAAACACCAGAAACACCAAAAACACCAAAAACACCAAACACCAGAAACACCAAACACCAGAAACACCAAACACCAGAAACACCAGAAACACCAGAAACACCAAACACCAAACACCAAACACCAGAAGCACCAGAAACACCAGAAACACCAAAAACACCAAAAACACCAAACACCAGAAACACCAAACACCAGAAGCACCAGAAACACCAAAAACACCAACCACCAGAAACACCAAACACCAGAAACACCAAACACCAGAAACACCAGAAACACCAGAAACACCAAACACCAAACACCAGAAGCACCAGAAGCACCAGAAACACCAAAAACACCAAACATCAGAAACACCAGAAACACAAAACACCAGAAACACCAAAAACACCAAACACCAGAAACACCAGAAACACCAGACATTCATTCCTGGTTTAGTCCAGAGTTTAGTCCTATTTCAGTCTCGGTTCAGTCCTGGTTTAGTCCTGGTTTAGTCCTGGTTTAGACCTGGTTTAGTCCTGGTTTAGACCTGGTTTAGTCCTGGTTTAGACCTGGTTTAGACCTGGTTTAGACCTGGTTTAGTCCTGGTTTAGTCCTGGTTTAGTCCTGGTTTAGACCTGGTTTAGACCTGGTTTAGTCCTGGTTTAGACCTGGTTTAGACCTGGTTTAGTCCTGGTTTAGTCCTGGTTTAGTCCTGGTTTAGAGGGTTTTCAGTTTTGTGCAGGTTTGTGTGTTAAACATGTGAATGAAACAAACACGACTCCAGGTGTTTGTGACGAGGAAACAGCATCAGAACAGAGCAGAAAATAAATAAATAATTCATTGATAAAAATATAATTTAAATGATTTGTTTATTCTCTAATTAAACATTCACATCACGGTGCAAACTGGACATGTCTCAGCTGTTCCTTCAAACCAAAGTCCCTCCCTCTGCCCCACATTCGGGCCACGCTCCGCCCTGTGTCATGAGTTAGCCACATTAGCCTGCGTTAGCGTGTGTCATGTGACTGATGAGAGCGAGCATTGTCCTCTCTGATTGGCCGAATCACCAACGTCATCATGTGATTCACGAGTCACACTCCAGAACTTCTGCTTTTACTGTGACCCCAGTCACCATGTGTACAAGTACTACTACTACTACTACTGCTACTACTACTACTACTGCTACTACTACTACTACTACTACTACTACTGCTACTACTGCTACTACTACTACTACTACTACTACTACTACTACTGCTACTACTACTACTACTACTACTACTGCTACTACTACTACTACTGCTACTACTGCTACTACTGCTACTACTGCTACTACTGCTACTACTGCTACTACTACTACTACTACTGCTACTGCTACTACTGCTACTACTACTACTACTGCTACTGCTACTACTGCTACTACTGCTACTACTGCTACTACTACTACTACTGCTACTGCTACTACTGCTACTACTGCTACTACTGCTACTACTACTACTACTACTACTACTGCTACTGGTACTACTGCTACTACTGCTACTACTGCTACTACTACTACTACTACTACCACCATCACTCACTACTACCACTAATACCGCTACTACCACCACTACTACTGTTACCACTACCACTACTACTACTACCACCGCTACCACTGCTACCACTGCTACTACCACTGCTACTACCGCTACCAATACTGCTACCACTACCGCTACCACTACTACTACTACTACTACCGCTGCTACTGCTGCTACACTACTGCTTACTACTACCATCACTACTACTACCACCACTACTGCTACCACTGCTACCACTACTACTACTACCACCACTACCGCTACTACCACTACCACTGCCACCACCGCTACTACTACCGCTACCAATACCGCTACTGCTACCACCGATACCACTGCTACTGCCACTACCACTGCTACCGCTGCTACCACTACCACTACCGCCGCTACTGCCACCACTGCCACCGCTGCTACCATCACTACCGCTACTAATACTGCTACCACTGCTGCTACCACTGCTGCTACTACTGCCACCGCTACTGCTACTACCACTACTACTACCGCTACCACTACTACCACTACCACTACTACCACCACTACCGCTACCACTGCTACTACTACTGCTACCATTGCTGCCACTGCTACTACTGCCACTGCTACTGCTGCCACCGCTGCCACTGCTACTACCACCACTACTACCACTGCTACCACTACTACCACTGCCACTGCTGCTGCTACTGCTGCCACTGCTACCATCATCACCACCACTATCACTACTACTACCACTAATACTACCACTACTACTACTACCGCCACTGCCGCTGCCACCACTACCACTACTACTACCGCTACTACTGCTACCACTGCCACTGCCACTACCACTACTACCACTACCACTGCTACTACTACTACTACTACCACTACCATCATCACTACTACCACTACTACCATTACCATCACTACTGCTACTACCACTACTACCACTACTACCGCTACTACCATGCTACCATTGCTTACTACCACTGCTACTGCTACTGCTACCACTACTACTGCTACTACTACTACTGCTACTACCACCGCTACTACTGCTACTACCACTGCTACTGCCGCTACCGCTACTGCTGCTACTGCTGCTACTACTACTATCATTACTACCACTACTACTACTACTACTACTACTACTACTGCTACTACTGCCGCCGCTACCACTGCTACTACTGCTACCGCTACTGCTACTACTGTTACTACTACCACCGCTGCCACTACTACTACCGCTACTACCACTACTACTACTACCACCACCACTACCACCACCGCCGCCGCTGCTGCTACCACTGCTACCACCGCCACCGCTACCGCCACCACTGCTACCGCTACTACTGCCACTGCTACCGCTACTACTACTACCGCTACCGCTACCGCTACCGCCGCTGCTACTACCGCTACCGCTACTACCGCTGCTACTGCTACTGCTACTGCTACCGCTACTACTGCTGCTACTGCTACCGCTACTACCACCGCTACCACTACTACCGCTACCGTTACTGCTACCGCTGCCACCGCTACTACTACCACTGCTGCTACCGCCACTGCTACCGCCACTGCTACCACTGCTGCTACTGCTACCGCTGCTACTGCTACCGCTGCTACCGCTACCACTGCTACCACTACCACTACTAATACCGCTACTGCTACCGCTACCACTGCTACCACTGCCACCGCTACTGCCACTGCTACTGGTTACCGCTACTGCTACTGCTACTGCCACCGCTACTGCTACTGCTACCGCTACTACCGCTACTACTGCTACTGCTACTGCTACCGCTACTGCCACTGCCGCTGCTGCCGCTGCTACTGCTACTACTGCTGCCACTGCTACTGCCACCGCTACCGCTACTACTACCACTACCGCTACTGCCACTGCTACTACCACTACCGCTACTGCTACTGCTACCGCCACTGCTGCCGCTGCTACTGCTACTGCTACCACTGCCACTGCTACCACCGCTACTACTACCACTACTACTACCACTACCACTGCCACTGCTGCCGCCGCCGCTGCCGCCGCCGCTACTACTACCACCGCTACTACTACCACTGCTACCACTGCCACTGCCACTACCACTGCCGCTGCCACCGCTACCGCTACTACTGCTACTGCCACCGCTGCTGCTGCCACTACTACCACTACTACTACTACTACTACTGCCGCTGCTACTACTACTACCACTGCTACTGCTACTACCATCACTGCTACTGCCACTGCCACCGCTACCGCCGCTGCCACTGCTACTGCTACCACTGCTACCGCTACTACTGCTACTACTACTACTACCACTACTACCACCACTGCCACCGCCGCTGCTGCTACTACCATCACTACCACTGCCACTACTACTACTACTACTACTGCTACTACTACTACTGCTATTACTGCTACTACTACTACTACTACTACTGCTATTACTGCTACTACTACTACTACTGCTACTGCTATTACTACTACTACTACTACTACTACTGCTATTACTACTACTACTACTGCTTCTACCGCTACTGCACTATTACCCGCATTACTGCTGCTACTACTACTACCGCTATCACCACTACTGCTACCACCACTACTACTACTACTGCTACCACTGCCATACTGCTACTGCTACTACACTACTGCCACTACTGCTACTACTACCACTGCTACCACTGCTACTGCTACTGCTACCGCTACCACTACTACCACCACTACTACTACTACTACTGCTATTACCACTGCTACCGCTACTGCTACTGCCACCGCTACTGCTACTGCTACCACTACCACATCATCATCACTACTACTACCACTATCACTACTACTACTACTACCACTGCCACTGCTACCGCTACCACTACTACTGCTACCGCTACCACTACCACTGCTACCGCTACCACTGCTACTACTACTGCTACTGCTACTGCTACTACTACTACTACTGCTACTGCTACTGCTACTACTGCTGCTGCTACTGCTACTGCTACTACTACTGCTACTGCTACTACTACTACTACTACTGCTACTGCTACTGCTACTGCTACTACTGCTGCTACTGCTACTGCTGCTACTGCTACTGCTGCTACTGCTACTGCTACTGCTACTACTACTACTGCTACTACTACTGCTACTACTACTGCTACTACTACTACTACCAAACAACTACGCTTTAATAGTACGAATACTTCAAAAACAGCAGAAGTTTTATCTTTATGAAAAACACTAAAATATAGTTATAAATCTACAGAATGAAGTGGAGCGTTCGTGTTTCTGTCACGTCTGCTGTGAGTCATAATTCAAAACATGAGCAGGTCTTAATTTAACCGCGACGCGTCACACACTTCCAGGTCTACTTTTACTCCAGATGCCCTTCCTCTTTCTGGCACGAGCCTCTGTGAGTAACAGAACCGCAGCCCTGACTTCATCCGCACTTTTTAAATGAATATTGGCACGATTTGAAAATTTTAAAATGGATTTCGACGCTGAGGAACAGACTCGATACTTAAAGCTCCAGGGAGGTTCCTTAGTGCCTTAGTAGGTTTCACAGTGGTCCCGTAGGTTCCTCAGTGGTCCAATCGGTTCCTCAGTTGTCCAGTAGGTTCCTTAGTGGTCCAGGGAGGTTCCTCAGTGGTCCAATAGGTTCCTCAGTGGTTCTGTAGGTTCCTCAGTGGTCCAGTAGGTTCCTCAGTGCTCCAGTAGGTTCCTCAGTGGTCCTGTAGGTTCCTCATTGATCCAGGGAGGTTCCTTAGTGGTCCTGTAGGTTCCTCTGTGGTCCTGTAGGTTCCTCTGTGGTCCTGTAGGTTCCTCTGTGGTCCTGTAGGTTCCTCAGTGGTCCTGTAGGTTCCTCTGTGGTCCTGTAGGTTCCTCAGTGGTCCTGTAGGTTCCTCTGTGGTCCTGTAGGTTCCTCTGTGGTCCTGTAGGTTCCTCAGTGGTCCTGTAGGTTCCTCATTGATCCAGTGAGGTTCCTTAGTGGTCCTGTAGGTTCCTCTGTGGTCCTGTAGGTTCCTCAGTGATCCAGGGAGGTTCCTTAGTGGTCCACAGAGGTTCCTCAGGTGCATCATGGGAGTGTGGAGTGGAGCAGAACAGTTTTTTGACCTCCTGTCGCCCTTTACCTGTTAAAATTCCTCTCTTTGCTCGTTTATATGTCCTCAGCTCTACGTAAATCCTCAGTAAAGTGTTTTTAACTGCATTTGGATCGTTCTCCACGTGGAACGAGGTGCGCAAAGTGTCATTCTACGGCTTTGGGACCTTCTAAATTCATGTACTCACGTCGGGGTACTCCTTCACGGGCACGTAGAGCTTCTCCTGCAGTTGGGCAACGGGTCCGATGGCCTCGGGAAGCTCCTCCTCTCGTCCTGTGAACATCCCTCCATTCACCGTGTCATTGTACATGTCCTTACGCACACGCCCGATCTCTGCAACGCACAAAATATCTGTTTAAACACACAAATATCTGTTTAAACGCACAAATATCTGTTTAAACGCACAAATATCTGTTTAAACGCACAAATATCTGTTTAAACGCACAAATATCTGTTTAAACGCACAAATATCTGTTTAAACGCACAAATATCTGTTTAAACACACAAAATATCTGTTTAAACGCACAAAATATCTGTTTAAACGCACAAATATCTGTTTAAACGCACAAATATCTGTTTAAACGCACAAAATATCTGTTTAAACGCACAAAATATCTGTTTAAACGCACAAAATATCTGTTTAAACGCACAAATATCTGTTTAAACGCACAAAATATCTGTTTAAACGCACAAAATATCTGTTTAAACGCACAAATATCTGTTTAAACGCACAAAATATCTGTTTAAACGCACAAATATCTGTTTAAACGCACAAAATATCTGTTTAAACGCACAAAATATCTGTTTAAACGCACAAATATCTGTTTAAACGCACAAATATCTGTTTAAACTGATTTCTGTTTTAATCCTGGTTTAGTCCTGGTTCAGTCCTGGTTCAGTCCTGGTTTAGTCCTGGTTCAGTCCTGGTTTAGTCCTGGTTTAGTCCTGGTTTAGTCCTGGTTTAGTCCTGGTCCTGGTCGGGGCCGGAGCCGCGTCGGGATCATGACTCAGTCCTGGAATCTGGGACCGAGTTCAAGATCCGCTTCAAACTGGTGACAGCTCAGAGCACGGGGAGGGCATCTGACACAATCTGACCCACGGGGAGGGCATCTGACACAATCTGACCCACGGGGAGGGCATCTGACACAATCTGACCCACGGGGAGGGCATCTGACACAATCTGACCCACGGGGAGGGCATCTGACACAATCTGACCCACGGGGAGGGCATCTGACACAGTGGGAGGGCATCTGGCGCTCGTGTGCAGAATGTGGACGCTTTATTCTCGTGTTAATATTAAACGATGACGTCGCCTCTGACCAGTGAGTAAAGCTGCACTGAGGAACTTTCCCGTCAGGGCCCCACACCTGCCTGGAAAGTTCCACAGTGCAGCTTTAAGTCCGGCACAAACACGACGCTTCAGCACCATTATTATTTACAGCAACTGAAGAATGTGTCATGACTGGGTCAGACCTGCTTTTATAATAGTCTCTCTCTCCTCTCCTCCTCTCCTCCTCCTCTCCTGTTCTCCTCCTCTCCTCTCCTGTTCTCCTGTTCTCCTGTTCTCCTGTTCTCCTCTCCTCTCCTGTTCTCCTCTCCTCTCCTGTTCTCCTCCTCTCCTCCCCTGTTCTCCTCCTCTCCTCTCCTCTCCTGTTCTCCTCTCCTCCTCTCCTCTCCTCCTCTTCTCCTCTCCTGTTCTCCTCTCCTCCTCTCCTCCTCTCCTCTTCTCCTGTTCTCCTCCTCTCCTCTCCTCTCCTCCTCTCCTCTCCTGTTCTCCTCTCCTCCTCTCCTCTCCTCTCCTCTCCTGTTCTCCTCCTCTCCTCTCCTCTCCTCCTCTCCTCTCCTGTTCTCCTCTCCTCCTCTCCTCTCCTCTCCTCCTCTCCTCTCCTCCTCTCCTCTCCTGTTCTCCTCTCCTCCTCTCCTCTCCTCCTCTTCTCCTCTCCTCCTCTCCTGTTCTCCTCTCCTCCTCTCCTCTTCTCCTGTTCTCCTCCTCTCCTCTCCTCCTCTCCTCTCCTCCTCTCCTGTTCTCCTCCCCTCCTCTTCTCCTCTCCTCCTCTCCTCTCCTCCTCTCCTCTCCTCCTCTCCTCTCCTCTCCTCTCCTCTCCTCTCCTCCTCTCCTCTCCTCTCCTCTCCTCCTCTCCTCTCCTCCTCTCCTCTCCTCTCCTCCTCTCCTCCTCTCCTCTCCTCCTCCTCTCCTCCTCCTCTCCTCTCCTCCTCTCCTCCTCTCCTCCTCTCCTCTCCTCCTCTCCTCTCCTCCTGTCCTCTCCTCCTCCTCTCCTCTCCTGTTCTCCTCTCCTCCTCTCCTCCTCTTCTCCTCTCCTCCTCCTCTCCTCCTCTCCTCCTCCTCTCCTCCTCCTCATCTCCTCCTCCTCTTCTCCTCTCCTCCTCTTCTCCTCTTCTCCTCTCCTCTCCTCTCCTCCTCTCCTGTTCTCCTCTCCTCCTCCTCTTCTCCTCTCCTCCTCCTCTCCTCCTCTCCTCTCCTCCTCTCCTCCTCTCTCCCCTCTCCTCCCTCTCTCCCTCTCTTCTTCTCTCTCTCTGACACTTGACTCTTTAAAATCACAGACGTGACCTCAGCGACAAACCACCCCTTTCATTATCTCTTCCTCACCTCTCTCTCCTCTCCTTCACCCCGTCCATGTCTTCACTTCCTCCCTCTATTTCTGCTCCCTTCCTTCACCCTCACCCTTTTCTCTCCTCCTCTTCTCTCCCTCCCTTTTCTCTCCTCCTCCTCCTCTCTCTCTCTGACCTGCAGTAGTTTCCTGTCAGGAGGATTCAGGCTCCTCCTTCCATCACCCTTTTCCTCTTTCTCTCTGCATTCCCTCTCTCCTCCCTCGTTTCCTCTCTCCTCCCTTGTTCCCTCTCTCCTCCCTCGTTCCCTCTCTCCTCCCTCGTTCCCTCGCTCCTGTGAGTCCAGTTTTCAGGTGTGTCTCATAATGACACAGACTCCGAGTGTCGCACAAACTGTAATTATGAAAACACCTGACGCACACAGACAGGACCGCACCTGACGCACGCAGACAGGACCGCACCTGACGCACGCAGACAGGACCGCACCTGACGCACACAGACAGGACCGCACCTGACGCACACAGACAGGACCGCACCTGACGCACACAGACAGGACCGCACCTGACGCACACAGACAGGGACCGCACCTGACGTCACACTCAGGACACGTCTTTAGATCTGAGATGTTCACATGGACCAAAACCTAAATCTAAAGTCCAGTAAAAGGAGAAACTCAATTTGTCACTGGACAAACATGAAACTCCTCTGAAACTAACAGCTGCTTATTCACAGTTTGTGTCTCGGCCTGTTCATCTGCTCTGAGTGTGCGACATATCAGCAGAATCCTTCAGGCCCAGGAGTGTTTTCACTCCTCTGGCCTCACCTGGACCTCACTGCTGTTCTCTTAGTCTCAGGCCTGAGGATGGAGCTGCAGATGGAGACAGACGAGGTCTGAGACCTCGTTTCTGTTCACAGAAGGATTCTGTTTCCTCACAAAAACCGCCTCTGTAACTCTCCTCAAACCGATTCTTCTCCGGCTCAGATCTGAACCTCACTGACCTCAAATGAGAAGCCTGAGGCTTTAAGATGTACGGCAGACTGAGGTCCTTTAGGTGCAGACGTACTGAGGTCCTTTAGGTGCAGACTGAGGTCCTTTAGGTGCAGACGTACTGAGGTCCTTTAGGTGCAGATGTACTGAGGTCCTTTAGGTACAGCAGACTGAGGTCCTTTAGGTGCAGACGTACTGAGGTCCTTTAGGTGCAGACTGAGGTCCTTTAGGTACAGCAGACTGAGGTCCTTTAGGTGCAGATGTACTGAGGTCCTTTAGGTGCAGATGTACTGAGGTCCTTTAGGTGCAGATGTACTGAGGTCCTTTAGGTGCAGACTGAGGTCCTTTAGGTACAGACTGAGGTCCTTTAGGTACAGACTGAGGTCCTTTAGGTACAGACTGAGGTCCTTTAGGTGCAGACTGAGGTCCTTTAGGTACAGACTGAGGTCCTTTAGGGACAGACTGAGGTCCTTTAGGGACAGCAGTGACCCCTGAGCTCCGGGACTCTCCGAACCGTCACCAGGACAGACACGAAAACACCGTCACCAGGACAGACACGAAGACACCGTCACCGGGACAGACCCGAAAACACCGTCACCAGGACAGACACGAAGACATGAAAACACGAAAACACCGTCTGCGCTCAACACTTCAGGAGTTATTTTGGTGATTTCCTCTTTTGCCTCAGAAGCTTTGGCCTCTGTGACTTCTGCCCGTCGTCCGGGAACAGAAACAGAAGTGAAACTAGAAGGAGAAAAATGTGGAGCGAACGGACGAAATCTGCAAAAGTGCAGCGGCCTAAAGAGACCTGACCACCCCAGTGTGTCAGATGCCCTCCCCCTGTGTCAGATGCCCTCCCCTGTGTCAGATGCCCTCCCCTGTGTCAGATGCCCTCCCCGTGTGTCAGATGCCCTCCCCGTGTGTCAGATGCCCTCCCCTGTGTCAGATGCCCTCCCGTGTGTCAGATGCCCTCCCCCTGTGTCAGATGCCCTCCCCGTGTGTCAGATGCCCTCCCCGTGTGTCAGATGCCCTCCCCTGTGTCAGATGCCCTCCCCTGTGTCAGATGCCCTCCCGTGTGTCAGATGCCCTCCCCGTGTGTCAGATGCCCTCCAGTGTTTCAGATGCCCTCCCCTGTGTCAGATGCCCTCCCCTGTGTCAGATGCCCTCCCCCTGTGTCAGATGCCCTCCCTGTGTGTCAGATGCCCTCCCGTGTGTCAGATGCCCTCCCCTGTGTCAGATGCCCTCCCCTGTGTCAGATGCCCTCCCGTGTGTCAGATGCCCTCCCCTGTGTCAGATGCCCTCCCGTGTGTCAGATGCCCTCCCGTGTGTCAGATGCCCTCCCGTGTGTCAGATGCCCTCCCCATGTGTCAGATGCCCTCCCGTGTGTCAGATGCCCTCCCGTGTGTCAGATGCCCTCCCTGTGTCAGATGCCCTCCCCGTGTGTCAGATGCCCTCCCGTGTGTCAGATGCCTCCTCGTGTGTCAGATGCCCTCCCCTGTGTCAGATGCCCTCCCGTGTGTCAGATGCCCTCCCGTGTGTCAGATGGCCGCCCGTGTGTCCGTTGCCCTCCTGTGTCAGATGCCCTCCCGTGTGTCAGATGCCCTCCCCTGTGTCAGATGCCCTCCCGTGTGTCAGATGCGCTCCCCTGTGTCAGATGCCCTCCCGTGTGTCAGATGCCCTCCCCGTGTGTCAGATGCCCTCTCCTGTGTCAGATGCCCTCCCCGTGTGTCAGATGCCCTCCCGTGTGTCAGATGCCCTCCCGTGTGTCAGATGCCCTCCCCTGTGTCAGATGCCCTCCCCCTGTGTCAGATGCCCTCCCCTGTGTCAGATGCCCTCCCCTGTGTCAGATGCCCTCCCCTGTGTCAGATGCCCTCCCCTGTGTCAGATGCCCTCCCCTGTGTCAGATGCCCTCCCCTGTGTCAGATGCCCTCCCGTGTGTCGTTGTATTTGATGTTTTATATTTTCAGATTCTGTTCAAAGTTTCACATTTTCACTTCATTGACAAAAAGACTGAAATCTGAACTGACGAAAACACGACTCACGTTTCAGAACAAGTTTGTGCAGATCCGAACTACAGGGTGAGACACACGGGAGGGCATCTGACACAGGGGAGGGCATCTGACACAGGGGAGGGCATCTGACACAGGGGAGGGCATCTGACACAGGGGAGGGCATCTGACACAGGGAGGGCATCTGACACAGGGGAGGGCATCTGACACAGGGGGAGGGCATCTGACACAGGGGAGGGCATCTGACACACAGGGGAGGGTATCTGACACACGGGAGGGCAACTGACACACGGGAGGGCATCTGCCACACGGGAGGGCATCTGACACCCGGGGCGGGCATCTGACACACGGGAGGGCATCTGACACAGGGAGGGCATCTGACACAGGGGAGGGCATCTGACACAGGGGGAGGGCATCTGACACACGGGGAGGGCATCTGACACACGGGAGGGCATCTGACACACGGGAGGGCATCTGACACAGGGGAGGGCATCTGACACACGGGAGGGCATCTGACACAGGGAGGGCATCTGACACAGGGAGGGCATCTGACACAGGGAGGGCATCTGACACAGGGGGAGGGCATCTGACACAGGGGGAGGGCATCTGACACACAGGGGAGGGTATCTGACACACGGGGAGGGCATCTGACACACGGGGAGGGCATCTGACACACGGGGAGGGCATCTGACACACTGGGAGGGCATCTGACACACAGGGAGGGCATCTGACACAGGGGAGGGCATCTGACACAGGGGAGGGCATCTGACACAGGGGAGGGCATCTGACACACAGGGAGGGCATCTGACACACGGGGAGGGCATCTGACACACGGGGAGGGCATCTGACACAGGGGAGGGCATCTGACACAGGGGAGGGCATCTGACACAGGGGAGGGCATCTGACACAGGGGAGGGCATCTGACACAGGGGAGGGCATCTGACACAGGGGAGGGCATCTGACACAGGGGAGGGCATCTGACACACGGGAGGGCATCTGACACGGGGAGGGCATCTGACACACGGGAGGGCATCTGACACAGGGGAGGGCATCTGACACAGGGGAGGGCATCTGACACACGGGAGGGCATCTGACACAGGGGAGGGCATCTGACACACGGGGAGGGCATCTGACACAGGGGAGGGCATCTGACACACGGGAGGGCATCTGACACACGGGAGGGCATCTGACACACGGGAGGGCATCTGACACACGGGAGGGCATCTGACACAGGGGAGGGCATCTGACACAGGGGAGGGCATCTGACACAGGGGAGGGCATCTGACACACGGGAGGGCATCTGACACAGGGGAGGGCATCTGACACACGGGGAGGGCATCTGACACAGGGGAGGGCATCTGACACACGGGAGGGCATCTGACACACGGGAGGGCATCTGACACACGGGAGGGCATCTGACACAGGGGAGGGCATCTGACACAGGGGAGGGCATCTGACACACGGGAGGGCATCTGACACAGGGAGGGCATCTGACACACGGGAGGGCATCTGACACACGGGAGGGCATCTGACACACGGGAGGGCATCTGACACACGGGAGGGCATCTGACACAGGGGAGGGCATCTGACACAGGGGAGGGCATCTGACACAGGGGAGGGCATCTGACACAGGGGAGGGCATCTGACACAGGGAGGGCATCTGACACACGGGAGGGCATCTGACACAGGGGAGGGCATCTGACACAGGGGAGGGCATCTGACACACGGGAGGGCATCTGACACAGGGGAGGGCATCTGACACAGGGGAGGGCATCTGACACAGGGGAGGGCATCTGACACACGGGGAGGGCATCTGACACAGGGGAGGGCATCTGACACAGGGGAGGGCATCTGACACACGGGGAGGGCATCTGACACACGGGAGGGCATCTGACACAGGGGAGGGCATCTGACACAGGGGGAGGGCATCTGACACACGGGAGGGCATCTGACACACGGGAGGGCATCTGACACAGGGGAGGGCATCTGACACACGGGAGGTGTTTTTGGAGGAATCTGTTCGTTCAAATTGTTCTGAAACACACGAGTGTTTCTTGCAGTATCCTAAAGCTGCACTGTGTAACTTTTCTCTTTTGGAGCTCCGCCACCTGCTCGTTTCCATGGAGACGTCGCCGCTCCGCCCGGAATGTTCCGCAGTGTGACTTTAAAGTGCTCTGACTCACACTGATTCAGCCACAGGCGGATGTAGAGAAACCTCCTCTGGTCCTGAACATATGAGGCTCTGTTCTATAGGGCTGGGCTCATTCAGGAGTGTCGCCGATACGATACCGATCTCGATACTACGATTCAATACGATTCGATACGATTCAATACAATTCGGTTCGATACAATTCGATACGATATATTTCCATTCGATTCGATACGGTTCAATAAAAACTAAAAGCTAAACTGAAACTGTTAATGACACTAACAGTCAAAGTTCAGTCCTGGTCCAGTCCTGGTCTAGTCCTGGTCTAGTCCTGGTTTAGTCCTGGTTTAGACCTGGTTTAGACCTGGTTTAGACCTGGTTTAGACCTGGTTTAGTCCTGGTTTAGACCTGGTTTAGTCCTGGTTTAGTCCTGCTTTAGTCCTGGTTTAGACCTGGTTTAGACCTGGTTTAGACCTGGTTTAGTCCTGGTTTAGACCTGGTTTAGTCCTGGTTTAGTCCTGGTCTAGTCCTGGTTTAGTCCTGGTTTAGTCCTGGTTTAGACCTGGTTTAGTCCTGGTTTAGACCTGGTTTAGACCTGGTTTAGTCCTGGTTTAGTCCTGGTCTAGTCCTGGTTTAGTCCTGGTCTAGTCCTGGTTTAGTCCTGGTTTAGTCCTGGTTTAGTCCTGGTTTAGACCTGGTTTAGACCTGGTTTAGTCCTGGTTTAGACCTGGTTTAGTCCTGGTTTAGTCCTGGTCTAGTCCTGGTTTAGTCCTGGTTTAGTCCTGGTTTAGTCCTAGTTTAGACCTGGTTTAGACCTGGTTTAGTCCTGGTTTAGTCCTGGTCCAGTCCTGGTCTAGTCCTGGTTTAGTCCTGGTATAGTCCAGGTTTAGTCCTGGTTTAGTCCTGGTCTGGTCCTGGTTTAGTCCTGGTTTAGTCCTGGTTTAGTCCTGGTTTAGTCCTGGTTTAGTCCTGGTTTAGTCCTGGTTTAGTCCTGGTTTAGTCCTGGTCTGGTCCTGGTTTAGTCCTGGTTTAGTCCTGGTTTAGACCTGGTTTAGTCCTGGTTTAGTCCTGGTTTAGTCCTGGTTTAGTCCTGGTTTAGACCTGGTTTACTTTAGTCTGTACAGGAGTCTGCGAGGGACAAACTTCTCATCTGTATTTTGAGTCTGTCAGTGTGTCCCACCCTGTGACATCATCAGGTGGTGATTCAGACCTGCTCCTCTGTGTTTTTAAAGTCCACAGACTCAGTTCAGCTCAAACCCCAAACCCGAACCAGGTCTAAACCAGGTCTAAACCAGGTCTAAACCAGGACTAAACCAGGTCTAAACCAGGTCTAAACCAGGTCTAAACCAGGTCTAAACCAGGTCTAAACCAGGACTAAACCAGGTCTAAACCAGGACTAAACCAGGTCTAAACCAGGTCTAAACCAGGTCTAAACCAGGTCTAAAACCAGGACTAAACCAGGTCTAAACCAGGACTAAACCAGGTCTAAACCAGGACTAAACCAGGTCTAAACCAGGTCTAAACCAGGTCTAAACCAGGTCTAAACCAGGTCTAAACCAGGTCTAAACCAGGACTAAACCAGGTCTAAACCAGGACTAAACCAGGTCTAAAACCAGGTCTAAACCAGGACTAAAACCAGGACTAAACCAGGTCTAAACCAGGTCTAAACCAGGACTAAACCAGGACTAAACCAGGTCTAAACCAGGACTAAACCAGGTCTAAACCAGGTCTAAACCAGGTCTAAACCAGGTCTAAACCAGGTCTAAACCAGGTCTAAACCAGGACTAAACCAGGTCTAAACCAGGACTAAACCAGGTCTAAACCAGGACTAAACCAGGTCTAAACCAGGTCTAAACCAGGTCTAAACCAGGACTAAACCAGGTCTAAACCAGGACTAAACCAGGTCTAAACCAGGACTAAACCAGGTCTAAACCAGGTCTAAACCAGGTCTAAACCAGGACTAAACCAGGTCTAAACCAGGACTAAACCAGGACCAAGTATACGCAGTACTTCTACAGCACTTCTCTTTGAGTCGTTCTGGTGTTTCGCAGCCGCAGAGAAGCAGAAAAGTCGTGATTACAAAATAATTCTTTACAAACGATCGGAGCAAAACTTCATCAAAACTTTTCAGAACATTTGGCGCACACAGAACAGTCAGTGAACACATCACAAGCCTTTCGGGGCTCTGGACCCATCCCCGGGTCCCCACCCTCTGGCTCCCCGGGTCCCCACCCTCTGGCTCCCCGGGTCCCCACCCTCTGGCTCCCCGGGTCCCCCTCTGCCTCCCCCGGTTCACTCCTTCTCCGGGTCTGCCTCACGCCCTCTCCCGCTCGCTCCCCTCTTCCATCCCTGAGTCCCTACACTTCTCCCCGGTTCTCTCCTCCCCCTCCGGCTCCTGCAGCCGCGTCCCCGGCTCCTGCAGCCCCGTCCCCGGCTCCTGCAGCCCCGTCCCCGGCTCCTGCAGCCGCGTCCCCGGCTCCTGCAGCCCCGTCCCCGGCTCCTGCAGCCGCGTCCCCGGCTCCTGCAGCCCCGTCCCGGCCTTACCTTCATCCAGGAGCCGCTCCAGATGCGTGAAGATGCCGCTGAAGTTGGGCAGGGAGCTCATGACTTTGCGGTCGTTCATCAGCTGCATCAGGTAGTCCGGGTTGGACTTGGGCCGCTCTTTCACCTCGGTTTCTCCGACCATCGCGGATTCGTTTGGACTCTGGACGCGAATAACCGAGCAAAGCAGACTTCAGGGCCGAGGGGACAGTGGACAGAGGGGACAGAGCGAGCCGCGGACCCCGGAGAGTGCTCCTCTCCAACGCCCAGTCCTCCAAAAGTCCGGATCCCACACAAAAGTCCCAAAAGTCCTGGAAAGTCCGCGGAAAGTGTCCTGCAGAGTCCGGGAGGGTCCTGCAGAGTCCGGGAGGGTCCTGCAGAGTCCAGGAGAGTCCGGGAGAGTCCGGGAGGGTCCTGCAGAGTCCGGGAGAGTCCGGGAGGGTCCTGTAGGGTCCTGGAGGGTCCGGGAGGGTCCTGGAGGGTCCGGGAGGGTCCTGTAGGGTCCGGGAGGGTCCTGTAGGGTCCGTGAAGGTCCGTGGGGGTCCGGGAGGGTCCGGCAGCGTGTCCGGGTCTCAGTGCGCGTTCAGCGGCTGCAGGACTGGACCATCTTCGCTCAGGAGTCCCGGGAGTGCCGCCGCTGCGGAGGAATGCGCCGCTCATATGATCTCGGGAGCGCGCAGCAGCACGAGGACAGCCCGGGAGCGCGCCCGCGTGTCCGAAGAGAGGAGGAGGCAGCGCGTGCACGAGCACAGACGTGCACGGCAGAAAAATTGAGAGAAAGAGGAGGATGAGAGAGAGAGAGAGAGAGAGAGAGTTACTTCAAACTATTATGACTCAAACAGAAGTGTTAAGAAAAGACTGAAGTCAGATTCACGTCACTTAAATCATCGAAACAGCTCAAAAAATGCAAATCCATGAAAAAAAAATAGACCTTTCAGACGTCTACAGTAACGGAAATAATTCAGAACAGAAGAGAGATTCTGAATTCATTTTGGTTTTGTTTGTTTATTTGTTTCTTTGTTTGTTTTTTGTTTTTGTTTTTTTGTGTAAAAAGGAGGTGAGGAAGAGAGGAAAAGTCGGGAGGGCGATGGACGGTGGGGTGTAGTGGACTCAAGTTTAAAATTGGACTTTTAGAATTTTTGAAAATAAAATTCAGTCGTCGCCAAAATATAAAACAAACGAAAGAAGTTCGAAAAGTCTGATTTTACACGAACTGTAAAAGCATCTGTATAAAACAGGCCAAAAATGAGGTCTGAACCAGGTCTGAACCAGGTCTGAACCAGGTCTGAACCAGGTCTAAACCAGGTCTAAACCAGGTCTAAACCAGGTCTGAACCAGGTCTGAACCAGGTCTGAACCAGGTCTAAACCAGGTCTAAACCAGGTCTGAACCAGGTCTAAACCAGGTCTAAACCAGGTCTGAACCAGGTCTAAACCAGGTCTAAACCAGGTCTAAACCAGGTCTGAACCAGGTCTGAACCAGGTCTGAACCAGGTCTAAACCAGGTCTAAACCAGGTCTGAACCAGGTCTAAACCAGGTCTAAACCAGGTCTAAACCAGGTCTGAACCAGGTCTAAACCAGGTCTAAACCAGGTCTGAACCAGGTCTGAACCAGGTCTAAACCAGGACTAAACCAGGTCTAAACCAGGTCTGAACCAGGTCTAAACCAGGTCTGAACCAGGTCTGAACCAGGTCTAAACCAGGTCTAAACCAGGTCTAAACCAGGTCTGAACCAGGTCTAAACCAGGTCTAAACCAGGTCTAAACCAGGTCTGAACCAGGTCTAAACCAGATCTAAACCAGGACTAAACCAGGTCAGAACGCGGCCTCGTGTTCTGGCCTCTCGGTGTGAGCGCGGCGCTGTCAGTGATTTGCTGCCCTCTAGTGGACACACAGGAGTTATGTGTTTGTTTGTTTTTTATATTTATATAGTCTCATTTATTTAATAATAATAATAATAATAATAAATTTTATTTGTAATGCACTTTACATTTCAATGAAATCTCAAAGTGCTACAGTGAGAGCATAAAAAGATGATAAAAAACCACTTACAAAGTACATTTAAAACATCCTAGCACAAAGTAAACAAGGCAAAAACCTAGTAGGCCATTTAATTAACATAATCAAATATACAGATACTAAGGCAGGGGATAATGAGAGATGTCAAAATTATACAAACAATAAAATATACTTAAATAAAATAAATGCATGAAAAATACTGTTAAATTATACATATTTCCTGTAGATATTGTCTTACTTCTGCACTGATCTTTTTCATTTCCACATTTCCGACATTTCAAGCCTATCACTCCATTATTTTCCATATTAACAACTCCAGGGTGTTGAATAAAGCATTGGACCAGGGCACTTTATTTATGAGATAAACTTTTATTTGTCCCACAATAAGCAAATTACAGTTTTTCATTGAGTTATTTAGAGTTTTTCTAAATTCTAATGTTTAATTACTTCCAATCCACTTTTTTTTCTGTAGCACATTTCGTTAACAGTTTCCAAAGTCCTGCACAAATACATAGTAATAACAGCAATAATAAGATAGTAAAATAAGTGCTCAGATTTAATCATTCTAGTCTTAAAATAATAAAACCAGTAAAATAAGATGAGCAAAACCATAGAATAGTAATAAATAAATTAAACACAACTCACGAGTTTAAAAAGCCATAAACATATCATTATGTTTCTTATTATTTTTCTCAAAGTGTGCTTTTTTTATTGTTTTAGGTGCACAGTGGATTAAAAGTAAAAAATAAAAATAAATGATTAACTTTTTACGTGATTGAGCTGCGCTTCCGGTCCGTGCGTCTGACGTCACCGCGGAGGAGCGGACACGCGTGCTGCCGCAGAGGTCACGCAAACATGAGCACTAAAGCTAGGGATGGGTAAAATGAGGTCGCATGAGATGATGAGACCTCACAGCCAAGTGATTCAAAATGTGATTCAGTAATGAGATCTCACTTCGCTGCCACCTGCTGTTACTTTGCACACATTACAACCAAATTGTGCTGTGTTTTTCGTCTACATTGTTTGAACTAACACATTGGTTATTTGTAAAGGACTGTATAAAAAAAATAAACTATGTCACACAAATATCTCTTTCATTGATTTTTATTTAGAAATACAATTTTTTCCAGGGTTTTAGGGCCGAGGCGGTTTCTTTTTTTTGAAAGAATGTCTCCAGCCTTGGAGAATACTCTCTCACATGGGACTGAGGATGCTGGGGAGCACAGGAAACTTTTGGCCAGTTTATAAAGGGTCGGGTACAACATTTTTGTTTTGGTCTGTAAACGGATTTGATTTATTGGCACACTAAATTGTATTGAAAATAGCAAGGTGCTCATCTCAAGAGTGCCAGAGTTCAATATGTGAGTTGTAACAAAAAACACTTTAGTCCAACCCAGACCCCAAGTGCACTTTGAATATTTAAACATTTACTATTGCTTACGTCTCAAGGCAATCAAGACCGTTCTTGTTTCTACTACTACCACTAACTTTCTAACTCGCTGACTCACTGACTCGCTAACTCCTACAAACGCCGACAACACCACAAGTGCCGCCGCAAATTGAAAATGCTCATAAGCGCTGGAGGTGGGTGAACCACTCTGACGTCACCACCTCTGAATGAGATCTCATCACGTGACTGCCTTGTTCATGATGCACGCCTCATTTTGAGACCTTAATGGGAACGCCCATTTTTGTTCGGTGCAGACCTCAAGATCTCATTTCATTTCGCCCATCCCTAACTAAAGCTCAATAACGGAACATTTACACACTTCACGCAGGGAATTCCGCTTCGATTTTACCCACACCGCTTCTCACGAACCCGGACCTCGGACTGCGGTGCATTTGGAGCAGTGACTTTGCGGAAATCCGACTGAAATCTCCACATTTCGACATCAGGAGCTAGCGGTTAGCATTAGCATTAGCGCCTCGCCGGCTACTCTTTCCCCTTTGGTTTAATTTTTTTTGGTGTTTTTCTGGAGTTTTTGGTTCTCCCGGTGATGGATAACGGCTCTGCGGGCGCGGGGGGCTTTAAGGGCGGCCTGGGGGGGCTCTTCAGTGGCCCGTCCCCGGAATATTCCAACACAGAACTGTCCGGAGTCCCGCGTAAGTGTCACATTCGGATTACATCACATTAGCCTCGATGCTAATGACACTGGAACATCATGTAAACTGTGACTTTTCTGACATGTATTTACCCTGTTTATTAGGTTAGTGTTTGTTTTTTAATCGAGTGCCACAAGGGCCAATCAAGAAAAAGGTCTAAATTAAATAAAAATGGGAAATACCTGTGACAAATGACAATTACGAATACTTTTGTTACCTAAAAATATATAAAAATGTACAGTAATAAAATCAAAATTCGTTGAACCATTCAGCAGAACAAAATAAATGCTGTGACTCAGAGAAAACTTATTTATTTTGGCAGTTAAATCTTTCCATAATAAGGTTGACCTTTTCTTTATTATTTACCTTTTAAAATGTCCAGTTTAGTCTTGATTTTAAGTCCTGTTCTAGACCTGGTTTGGTCCTTATCTCTTGGTTGAGACCTGGTTTTACTCCTGGTTTTATAAGCAGAAGAAATTCTAAAAGTCTTGCTCTTATTTTACACATTAGAACTGAACTTGAACCAAAATTGAAGAGGAAAATCACAACTGAGGCCAAAACAATGTCCAAACCAGGACTAAACCAGGTCTAAACCAGGTCTAAACCAGGTCTAAACCAGGTCTAAACCAGGTCTAAACCAGGTCTAAACCAGGTCTAAACCAGGTCTAAACCTCTTTCCAGGTCTCTTGGTTTAGTGCCTTGTTTTAGTCCTGGATTCATTCCTCATTAAGGCTCAGTTTAATCCTGGTTGAGTTCTGATCTAAATCTAATCCAGATATAAATAATATTTTAAATTAGAAAAAAAAAACATTTGGTTCCAGATGAAGTGTTTTGTACGTTTACTCTATAAATATTCCTAATTCTGTTATTTCTGTTGAACGTTTCAGTGACGGGGATGAGTCCTCTTTCTCCGTACCTGAACGTCGACCCTCGGTACCTGGTCCAGGTGAGAACCGCCTCACTGAAAATATTCTCAGGGGTTTAAATGTGTGTTTAAAGTCAATAGTTTTAGTATTTTGTCAACATGGTTCTGTCTAAACCCACTGAGCTTCTGTATAAAACAGAAGCGAGAACGAGCCGAGCGTCTGGAAATGACATAATTACAGTGTTTAGAGTTTTACTGAAGTTTGTTTTGTGTTTTCAGGACACAGACGAGTTCATTTTACCGACCGGAGCGAATAAAACCAGAGGGAGGTTTGAGCTCGCCTTTTTCACCATCGGAGGCTCCTGTATGACCGGTGAGGAGGAGGAAGGGGGAATACACACGTAAAACTTTACTGTAACTGATAAAACGTCAACAAAAAACACTTCACGGTCAAGGCACTTCACTCACAGTGTTCAGGCCTCGAGTGGGACAGAGATGGTTTAGCTGCTGCTGTGGGTGTGAGTGGATAAGTCCTGGGGGTGGGATCATATTTTTTTTATTTTTAAATCTAAACCTCCTCAAGAAAACTGTTGCTCTTCTTCTGTCCAATCCCAATAGATCATCATTTATACATCATTTATTACCTGAAGGACGTTAATTTTTCAGGCACCAACTATTCATAGTAGTAATATCATCAGTAATTCAATTTATAAATGTAAACACACAGAAAAAACAGTGTGCAGCCAGGGCTCTACAGTGCGCCCATTTCACTCGCATTTGCGAGTAAATATTTCGTCGTGCGAACGAGGAAAATAAAACAGTCGCACCAGTGCGAGTGCTTTTGCAGCACAATAATGAGCTGCACACAGACGTAACGTGACGAGTTAAACGTTCTAAATGTGTCAAACATTAGGGGCGCAGTCACATTAGGACTTTAGAATCGTGCCCAAGCCTGGAGCCCCTAAAGCGCCTCACGTCCAGCGCGAGCGCAACCGAACCGAGCCCGGGCACAACACCTCCGACCGCACACGACCCCAGCATACGAGCTCCGTGTGTGGCCGATATCACTGATACGAACAAACTCCGCTTCAAAACACACCCACGCCCCCTTAAACAAGGAGCAGCACCGCAGCAGGACCCACACCTGCCCCACCACAGCAGGACCCACACCTGCCCCACCACAGCAGGACCCACACCTGCCCCACCACAGTAGACACCCCCACACCGCTGGACTTCCAGCGAGAGTGTTGTCTTGGTCTTGCCTCGGACTCGAGCGCATTTGGACTCGGTCTTGTCACGGACTCAAGGTCTGAATACTGAGTGCGGTAATTGTTCATTATGGCCACTACTGTCCGCAATAAACTTGTACCGTGTGCGGGACCTGTGCGCTGGAGCCCGCGGACACGCATGCGGCACCGCCAGCGCGCGGCTTGTACATAGCGCCACCCTCCTGTAACAGTGTGTATCACAGGGCAGGTGAAACATCCCACCTGTCCATCCGCCTCGTCAAATACGCCAATACTAATTTTATGTCCGTGTCCGCACAGAGCAGAGCTACAGCACAGAGCAGGCGATATGTGGGCAGAAGTTTGCCTAAGAAAATGCCAAATAAATCTGTTTGTCACAATGTGCGTTTTGTTTGGTAAATGTGCAGAGGCTAAAAAACACTTTAAAACCAGCAGGAGAAAGTAACTCCAGTTATGAATTTGAAAATACAGGTTTAAAAATCCTGCACACTTTTTACACTTTGAAGCAGTTTTGTGCCAGTGGAAGTTCTCTTAAAGAAGAGGTTCTTAAACTGTGGTGAGGGTCCAAAAAGAGCCACAGAGTGTTTCAGTGCTGTACAGTGTGTTTGGCTTATTTCAAGTCTAAATAATAATCAGATAAAATTAAGATATATTTATAAAAACATTGCGATCATGCAGGAAAAGTACAGTCATAATGCTTTTGTTTTCTGTATTAAATTTATTCAGTGTTAGTGTTGTTTCCAAAAGGAGAACCAATCGGGTTTGGCAATTCTTTTATTCTTTCAGCCGTCAGGCTCCTAAATGCACAGGTTAAGGTCACTTTTGCTTGAAATTTGCCTTTTAATAATGTTGGTCCTATTTTTCATCTGACCTCTTGCACTAGCACTTTGTTCCTTAAAATAGTGAGAAAGTGTGAAAGTGATGTGTGCAGGGCAGGACTCCCTTGAAAAAGAGATTAGTCTCAATGGGACTTTCCTGGGTAAATAAAGGTAAAAAAAAAAAGATGGTTTATTTTATCCTGATGTGAACCTTCATATCTTTGCCCCAAATCATGTAACTGCATTAAGATCTGTTGTAGACTTGATAAGGATAATAATTTTAATCTTTCATCAAAACACAAAACAATACATTCAGTTTTTGTTATGCTAATGTTTTATTTATGCTGAAAATGAATTCGGGTGATGAGGATTTAGTGGCAGAAGAACCTCCTGTACCACTTCCTGTTTTTCCACTGCAGCTCCTGGTCCAGTGCCCTGCTCATGTCGGCCAGCAGGGAGCACTGTTCTGTGGACTTCTTCAGGTCCTCCTCCAGAGCGCTGCACCTCTTACCCTGCAGGGTGCGCTCTTCCTCTGTTCTCTTCAGCACCTGATCCAGTGTTATACACCTTGCTTCCTGCAGGGTGCGCTGCTCTTCAGAAGTTTTTAACTCCTCTTTGAGTACAATACAGCGCTTGTCCAGCAGGTTGCACTGTTCCTCAGATCTGTGAAGTGCCTGTTCAAGTTCCATGCGCTTTTCTTCTTGCAGAATTCGCTCCTCCTTAGTTTTCAGCAGCTCCTGCTTCAGAGCAGTGCATGTGTCTTCCACCAGGGAGCGCTGTTCTTCTGTTTTGTTAAACTTGTGCTCCAGTGCCAAACACCTCTGATCCTGCAGCGTGCGCTGTTCTTCTGATGTCTTTAGTGCTTGGTCTAGTGCCACACACCGTTCTACCTGCAGATTATACTGTTTCTGAGTTTCCTCCAGCTCCTGCTCCACAGCTCTACACGTCTCCTTCACCAGTGTGAGCTGTTCTTCTGTGTTCTTAAGCTTGAGCTCCAGTGCCATACAGTTCTTTTCCTGCAGGACGTGCTGTTCCTGTGATGTTTTCAACCCTTCCTCCAGAGCACTGCATGTTGTTTTCTGCAGGGCGCACTGCTCTTTAGACCCCTTCAGTGCCTGGTATAGTGCCACACACCTTTGGTCCTGCAGGGCGCACTGCTCTTTAGACCCCTTCAGTGCCTGGTATAGTGCCACACACCTTTGGTCCTGCAGGGCGCACTGCTCTTTAGACCCCTTCAGTGCCTGGTATAGTGCCACACACCTTTGGTCCTGCAGGGTGCACTGTTTCTGGGTTTTGGTCAGCTTCTCCTGCAGAGCACCACATGTTTCCTTCGCCAGAATGAGCTGTTCTTCGGAGTCCTTCAGCTCCTGCTGCACAGCACTACAGGCCTTTTCCAGCAGGGAGTTCTGTTCGAGAGCCCATCTCAGACTGTCTTTCTCCTGCTCCAGCTCCTGTTCCAGAGAGCTGTTTCTCTGGATCAGTAGAGTGCGCTCTCCCTCTGCTTTTGTAAGTAGCTGCTTTTGTGCACAGCAGGTGTTCTCCAGCAGGGTGCGCTGCTCTTGCTCACAGTGGTTTTCCTCTAGCAGGGCGTGTTCTTCCTGAGTCCTTTGGAGCTGCTCTGTGAGCTGCTTCAGGTTTTGGTCAGACTTGTTCAGCTCTTTTAGTGCTTTGTTCAGCGCTTTCTCCATCTTTTGAACCTGCTCCTTACAGTTGTCCAGTTGGAGACAAAGGCTTTGCTTTTCCAGCTCCCACTCTTCAGATTTTTGGTGGGACTGTCTCTTGATTTCCTCCACCAAATTGTGACCATCTGCAGCCTGTTTCGTCAGACCCTGGTTCTCCTCTTTCACTGTGTCCAGTGCAGTCTGGAGATCTCGTATTGCAGCGTCCTTCTCCTCCAGTTGTTTGAGAAGATGCTCCTCTCTGGTTCTGTCCTGAAAGGTTTTGGAGGCAGTTTGGAGTCGAGACATGACAAAAGCCATGCCCTTGTCGTCTTCCTCCTTAGACCTCTGTTGATTTTGAGGTCCTAGTTGCTCTCTTTCTACCTCTTCCAGAGTTAGAAAGGTGTGGACCACAGGGGGTCCAGAGGGCTGTGTGTTGGTTGGTGGTTCCCCCAGCTCCTCCATCAGGTTGAACTCCTGGCTGTAGAGGAGTTCGTCGTCTTCAGACGTGTAATCACACCAGGCTTTGGACATCTTTGTTGCTGCGAGTTGCGTAGTTGTGTATCAGTCGAAGGTCTGAGTTGAAGTGAGTTTCTCAGGACCTGTGTCGCCCTTATATACTTACAGAACCCTTTGTAAGAGACTCTTTATGATGTCACAAAGAAATAGAATGTCTGACGGAACGTGTTGCCAGGTGACGCCAGGTGAATCTCTCCTTATATGGACATGAGTGCGTTGCCATAGTTACACAATGCTGAATGTCAATAATTACATTGGAAGTGTCTGAATGTCCATCCTAGGCCCTAAACCCCAAACACTACACTGACCTGCACTCTTTAGTGAACTCTATAGAACCTCATTCACTGAGGTCCAGACGCAGTTCACCACTTTGAGGTCACATGTGTATTAGACCTCAATTAGTCTTGATTTAGACCTTATTTAAAACTGGTGTAGACCTGGTTTAGACCTAGTTTAGTCCTGGTTTACTTTTGGTTTAGATCTGGGTCAGACTTTTAGTAATTAGACATGGTTTAGCCCTATATTAGTCCTGGTTTAGACCTGGATTAGTCCTGGTTTAGTCCTGGCTTAGACCTGATTTTGTGACTGTATTTCTCCAGGTTTAGTCCTGTACAGTATATTAGACCTGATTTAGTCCTGGTTAAGACTTAAACAATGGTTTTGTCCTCTAGTGGTCCTGTTTTAGACCTGGTTCAGATCGGGTTTAGACCTAGTTTAGACCTGATTTAGTTTTGGTATAGACCTAGTTCAGATCTGGCTTAGCCCTATATTAGTCCTGTTTTAGACCTGGTTTAAATCTGGTTTAGACCTGGTTTAAATCTGGTTTAGACCTGGTTTAGTCCTGTATTAGTCCTGTATTAGAACCCCTCGGAGGAATAAGATGGACTCGCAGCCCCGACTTTGAACTACACTAAATGTGAACTGTGCCTGAGTGAACTGTGGTAGTAGTTATTACCCCACACAAGTAAAATTCCCCCCTCTTTAAGCAGGGCTCTACAGTGCGCCCATTTCACTCACATTTGCGAGTAAATATTTTGTCGTGCGAACGTGGTGAACAAAACAGGCCACATGTGCGAGTGCTTCTGCAGCCACAATAAGGAGAACTGCGCACAGACGTAACGTGACGAGTTAAACGTTCTACATGTGTCAAACATTAGGGGCAAACTCACACTAGGACTTTAGAATCGTGCCCAAGCCTGGAGCCCCTAAAGCGCGGCACGGCCAGCGCGAGCGCAACCGAACCGTGCATGACCCCAGCATACGAGCTCCGCGTGTGGCCGATATCACTGATGGAACAAACTCAGCTTCAAAACACACCCACGCCCCCTTAACCGAGGAGCAGCACCGCAGCAGGACCCACACCTGCCCCACCACAGCAGGACCCACACCTGCCCCACCACAGCAGGACCCACACCTGCCCCACCACAGTAGACACCCCCACACCGCTGGACTTCCTCCTCCGCTAAAGCGAGAGTTTTGTCTCGGTCTTGTCTCGGACTCGAGCGCGTTTGGACTCGGTCTCGTCACAGACTCAAGGTCTGAATACTGAGTCCGTCATGTTTCATTACGGCCGCTGCTGTCGGCACTAAACTTGTACCGGTGTGCGGGACCTGTGCACTGGAGCCCGCGGACACCGCGGCACCGCCAGCGCGCGGCTCGTCCACAGCGCCACCCTCCTGTAACAGCCTGCATCACAGGGCAGGTTAAACATCCCACCTGTCCATCCGCCTCGTCAAACACGCAATATTCATTTTATGTGTGTGTCCGCACAGAGCAGAGCTACGGCACAGAGCAGGTGATCTGTGGGCTAAAGAAAATGCCAAATAAATCTGTTTGTCACAATGTGCGTTTGGTTTGGTGCAGAGACTAAATATCACTTTAAAACAAGAGAATGTAACTCCAGGAATTTGAAAATACAGGTTTAAAAATCCTACCTACGTTTTACACTTTGAAACAGTTCTGTGTAAAGTGCCAGTGGAAGTTCTCTTAAAGAAGAGGTTCTTAAACTGTGGTGAGGGTCCAAAAAGGGCCACAGAGTGTTTCAGTGCTGTACAGTGTGTTTGGCTTATTTTAAGTCTAAATATTAACCAGATAAATGAAGATATATTTAGAAAAACATTGCGATCATGCAGGAAAAGTACAGTCATAATTCTTTTGTTTTCTGTATTAAATGTATTCAGTGTTGGTGTTGGTCTGTGCAAGTTCTGCACTGTAATAATCGTTTAAAACGAAAACCTATTTGTGCCCCATTTTTATACGCCCGTTGTAACACGGGACGTATTATGGTATGGCGCTGTCCGTCCGTCCGTCTGTGGACACTTCAAAGCTTTGAAGTTTAAAGTTCAAAGGTGACACACAGTTCCAGCTGCAGCGGTTGCTAGGCAACGGGAGAGAGAGAATACAAGACAACTACACATTACCTTGTCCGCGCTCTAGCTCGACAACCGTCTCACCTAGGAATGTCAAACTTCCAAACTGCACCAACAATTCATCTTTAACTGGGTTTGACAAATTCTAACTTAATTCTATATACAATAATTCAAAGTACGGGCGTATTTTGCCCCGCTGGAGGAGCTCTTGTTCTTTCTGTGCTCCTAAAATTTTGGACTTAGGGGCACGTGTGCTCCTGAAAAAAAAAGTTGGTGTAGAGCCCTGTGTGCAGCAGCTTTC
>CM068360.1:35635320-35670320 GCA_034769755.1 Odontamblyopus lacepedii | reverse complement strand
CCCGTCCAGCTCCGAGTGATTGACAGGTGGATCTGACCAATCACAGCATGAACTTGGAAAAGGTGTTATAAATGTTCTCAAAATGTCCTTAAAATCCAAAAGAATTATGAGTGTTGTCGCCATGGCCCCGCCCCTTCTGCACCGAGGGCCAAACGACCCGGACCTGGACCTGGACCCGGACCCGGACCCGGACCCGGACCTGGACCCAGTGCGAAGGAAACGATCAGTGAATGTGTGAACTCGTGTTATTATGGACTTTGGAAGATATATGATTCAATATTTACTCAAACCTGGAATTACTGTGTTTATCATGAAAAATCATAAATTACTGAAGAAGGTTTGTCAAAAAATATGAATAAACTGGTATAAAATCCTTTAAAAAGTCTCACTGATGACACCAAACAAATGAACTTTTTATAAACGTTTATTTTTCCTGCAGTGACAAAAGTCGGGCTTGAGTTTAAATCCAGGGATGGTTTTTAGTCCTGGTTTAGATCCAGAGTTCTGGTATTTCGCTGAAACTGGTTTAGTCCTAGTCCTGGGTTAGTCCGGTTTTAGACCAGTTCTAGACCCTGTGGTAGAAATCCTGTTCAGGTTTGACTTGGTTCAGTGAAGCTGTTTAAGATCCATTCTAGACCTGGTTTAGTCCTTGTTTAGTCCTGATTTAGTCCTCTACTTTTTGTTTGGGTCAGTTTAGCTTAGACCTGTTCTAGACCTGGTTTAGTCCTGGTCTAGTCCTGGTTTAGTCCTGTTCTAGTCCGGTCCGGGTCTGGTCCCGGTTCATTCCTGCTCCTGGCCTGGTCCTGGTCCGGTCCGGGTCCTGATTCTGGTCCAGGTTCAGCTTGGAAGTCGTTCCTGATGTACGTGACCATGATCCAGGGATCTAAGCGGTGGTCCTGGTCCTGATCCTAGTCTTGTCCTGGTCCTGGTTCAGTCCTGGTCCTGGTTTGGTCCTGATTTTGGTCCTGGTTCAGCTTGGAAGTTGTGGCCTCGATCTGGGGCTGTAGGCCGTGGCTCTGGTCTTGGTCTTGTCCTGGTCTGTTCCTGCTTTGGTCCTGATTTTAGTCCTAGTCCTGGTCCTAGTCCTGGTCCTAGTCCCGGTCTCGGTCCGGGTTCAGTGGAGGAAGAAGTCCCGGATGCGCGTGGCCTCGATCCAGGGGATATAGGCCGTGGTCCTGGTGAAGACGCTCGGTTTGTTCTCGACGGTGCAGCCGATCGGACCAAAACTCACCACACCGTGAACCTCCCAACGCTCCCGGGTCTGACAGAGGAGAGGACCCCCCGAGTCCCCCTGAGAACGACAGGAGAGAGGGATGAGAGGAGGAGGAGAGGACCCCCCGAGTCCCCCTGAGAACGACAGGAGAGAGGGATGAGAGGAGGAGGAGAGGACCCCCCGAGTCCCCCTGAGAACGACAGGAGAGAGGGATGAGAGAGGAGGAGAGGACCCCCCGAGTCCCCCTGAGAACGACAGGAGAGAGGGATGAGAGGAGGAGAGGACCCCCCGAGTCCCCCTGAGAACGACAGGAGAGAGGGATGAGAGAGGAGGAGAGGACCCCCCGAGTCCCCCTGAGAACGACAGGAGAGAGGGATGAGAGGAGGAGGAGAGGACCCCCCGAGTCCCCCTGAGAACGACAGGAGAGAGGGATGAGAGAGGAGGAGGGGAGGACCCCCCCGAGTCCCCCTGAGAACGACAGGAGAGAGGGATGAGAGAGGAGGAGGGAGGACCCCGAGTCCCCCTGAGAACGACAGGAGAGAGGGATGAGAGGAGGAGAGGACCCCCCGAGTCCCCCTGAGAACGACAGGAGAGAGGGATGAGAGGAGGAGGAGAGGACCCCCCGAGTCCCCCTGAGAACGACAGGAGAGAGGGATGAGAGGAGGAGGAGAGGACCCCCCGAGTCCCCCTGAGAACGACAGGAGAGAGGGATGAGAGGAGGAGGAGAGGACCCCCCGAGTCCCCTGAGAACGACAGGAGAGAGGGATGAGAGGAGGAGGAGAGGACCCCCCGAGTCCCCCTGAGAACGACAGGAGAGAGGGATGAGAGGAGGAGGAGAGGACCCCCCGAGTCCCCCTGAGAACGACAGGAGAGAGGGATGAGAGGAGGAGGAGAGGACCCCCCGAGTCCCCCTGAGAACGACAGGAGAGAGGGATGAGAGGAGGAGGAGAGGACCCCCCGAGTCCCCCTGAGAACGACAGGAGAGAGGGATGAGAGGAGGAGGAGAGGACCCCCCGAGTCCCCCTGAGAACGACAGGAGAGAGGGATGAGAGAGGAGGAGAGGACCCCCCGAGTCCCCCTGAGAACGACAGGAGAGAGGGATGAGAGGAGGAGGAGAGGACCCCCCGAGTCCCCCTGAGAACGACAGGAGAGAGGGATGAGAGGAGGAGAGGACCCCCCGAGTCCCCCTGAGAACGACAGGAGAGAGGGATGAGAGGAGAGGACCCCCCGATTCCCCCTGAGAACGACAGGAGAGAGGGATGAGAGGAGGAGGAGAGGACCCCCCGAGTCCCCCTGAGAACGACAGGAGAGAGGGATGAGAGGAGGAGGAGAGGACCCCCTGAGAACGACAGGAGAGAGGGATGAGAGAGGAGGAGAGGACCCCCCGAGTCCCCCTGAGAACGACAGGAGAGAGGGATGAGAGAGGAGGAGAGGACCCCCCTAGTCCCCCTGAGAACGACAGGAGAGAGGGATGAGAGGAGGAGAGGACCCCCCGAGTCCCCCTGAGAACGACAGGAGAGAGGGATGAGAGGAGGAGGAGAGGACCCCCCGAGTCCCCCTGAGAACGACAGGAGAGAGGGATGAGAGGAGGAGGAGAGGACCCCCTGAGAACGACAGGAGAGAGGGATGAGAGGAGCAGGGGCGGAGTCTCGCTGTAGGGGGCGGGGTCTCGCTGTAGGGGGCGGGGCCTCGTACCTGGCAGGCGGCGGGCGGATCCTCCGTGTCCCTGAACCCGGCGCAGATCATCGAGTCTCGAACTCGGTCGCCCCAAAACTTCTTCTGTCGACACGTCTTAAAGTCGATGATCGGGAGACGAGCCTGATTCAGCGACTCTGCCAGAGACACGTTCTCCTTCCCCCCTGAGGACAGACGGGTCAGACCGGGTCAGACCGGGTCAGACCGGGTCAGACCGGGTCAGACCGGGTTTAGACCGGGTTTAGACCGGGTTAGACCGGGTCAGACCGGGTCAGACCGGGTTAGACCGGGTTAGACCGGGTTTAGACCGGGTCAGACCGGGTTAGACCGGGTTAGACCGGGTCAGACCGGGTCAGACCGGGTCAGACCAGGTCAGACCGGGTTAGACCGGGTTAGACCGGGTTTAGACCGGGTCAGACCGGGTTTAGACCGGGTCAGACCGGGTTAGACCGGGTCAGACCGGGTTAGACCGGGTTAGATCGGGTTAGACCGGGTTTAGACCGGGATAGACCGGGTCAGACCGGGTTTAGACCAGGTCAGACCGGGTCAGACCGGGTTTAGACCAGGTTTAGACCGGGTCAGACCGGGTTTAGACCGGGCCAGACCGGGTCAGACTGGGTCAGACCGGGTTAGACCGGGTTAGACCGGGTTTAGACACCCCTGCTGTTGCCCCGGTTCTTTGGTTCTTACCCCGGGTGTCGCCCCCCTTGGTTCTTACCCCCTGGTGTTTCTTACCCCCAGTTCCTGGTTCTTACCCTGGGTGTCGTTCCCCCGGTGTCTCTTACCCCCTGTTTCTGTTCTTACCCCAGGTGTCGCCCCCCTCAGTTCTTACCCCCGGTTCTTACCCCGGATGTCGCCCCCCTCAGTTCTTACCCCCGGTTCTTACCTCGGATGTCGCCCCCCTCAGTTCTTACCCCCGGTTCTTACCCCGGGTGTCGCCCCCCTCGGTTCTTACCCCCGGTTCTTACCTCGGGTGTCGCCCCCCTTGGTTCTTACCCCCGGTTCTTACCCCGGGTGTCGCCCCCCTCAGTTCTTAGCCCTGGTTCTTACTCCGGATGTCGCCCCTCAGTTCTTACGGTTCTTACCCCGGGTGTCGCCCCCCTCAGTTCTTACCCCTGGTTCTTACCCCGGGTGTCGCCCCCCTCAGTTCTTACCCCCGGTTCTTACCCCGGGTGTCGCCCCCCTCAGTTCTTACCCCCGGTTCTTACCCCGGATGTCGCCCCCCTCAGTTCTTACCCCCGGTTCTTACCCCGGGTGTCGCCCCCCTCAGTTCTTAGCCCTGGTTCTTACCCCGGATGTCGCCCCCCTCAGTTCTTACCCCCGGTTCTTACCCCGGGTGTCGCCCCCCTCAGTTCTTACCCCCGGTTCTTACCCCGGATGTCGCCCCCCTCAGTTCTTACCCCCGGTTCTTACCCCGGATGTCGCCCCCCTCAGTTCTTACCCCCGGTTCTTACCCCGGGTGTCGCCCCCCTCGGTTCTTACCCCCGGTTCTTACCCCGGGTGTCGCCTCCCTCAGTTCTTACCCCCGGTTCTTACCCCGGGTGTCGTCCCCCTCGGTTCTTACCCCCGGTTCTTACCCCGGGTGTTGTCCCCCTCGGTTCTTACCCCCGGTTCTTACCCCGGATGTCGCCCCCCTCGGTTCTTACCCCCGGTTCTTACCCCGGATGTCGCCCCCTCAGTTCTTACCCCGGTTCTTACCCGGATGTCGCCCCCTCAGTTCTTACCCGGTTCTTACCCGGATGTCGCCCCCCTCAGTTCTTACCCCGGTTCTTACCCGGATGTCGCCCCCCTCAGTTCTTACCCCCGGTTCTTACCCCGGATGTCGCCCCCCTCAGTTCTTACCCCCGGTTCTTACCCCGGATGTCGCCCCCCTCAGTTCTTACCCCCGGTTCTTACCCCGGATGTCGCCCCCCTCAGTTCTTACCCCCGGTTCTTACCCCGGATGTCGCCCCCCTCAGTTCTTACCCCCGGTTCCCCTCGGTTCTTACCCCCGGTTCTTACCCCGGGTGTCGCCCCCCTCGGTTCTTACCCCCGGTTCTTCCCCCGGGTGTCGCCCCCCTCAGTTCTTACCCCCGGTTCTTACCCCGGATGTCGCCCCAGCCCGTCACCCAGCAGTAGTGCCCGGGCTGCAGGTTGGGGTGGGTGCGCGGCAGGCAGGCGTAGCGGATGAAGTGCGACGGGTGGATGTCGGTTGCGGCCTTCACCAGGGCGATGTCGTAGTCCAGCTCGCTGTGCGCCGGGTACCGGAAGTTCTCGTGACGGTAAATCCGCTTCACCGGGAAAATCCGCTCCGCCGTTTCCGAACGCTTCAGTTTGTGTTTCCCCAAAACGATCCTCCAGCTGCCGGCCTCCTCCGCCTTTCCCCTGGACACAGAGACGAGAGACGAGAGAAACGAGACGAGAGAAACGAGACGAGAGAAATGAGAGAAACGAGAGACGAGAGAAACGAGAGACGAGAGAAACGAGACGAGAGAAACGAGAGAAACGAGACATGAGAAACGAGAGAAACGAGACATGAGAAACGAGAGAAATGAGAGATGAGAGAAACGAGAGACAGGAAGAACAAGAGGAACAGGAAGAACAAGAGGAACAGGAAGAACAAGAGGAACAGGAAGAACAGGTGGAACAAGAGGAACAGGAAGAACAGGTGGAACAAGAGGAACAGGAAGAACATGAGGAACAAGAGGAACAGGAAGAACAAGAGGAACAGGAAGAACAAGAGGAACAGGAAGAACAGGTGGAACAAGAGGAACAGGAAGAACAGGTGGAACAAGAGGAACAGGAAGAACAAGAGGAACAGGAAGAACAGGTGGAACAAGAGGAACAGGAAGAACAGGTGGAACAAGAGGAACAGGAAGAACAAGAGGAACAGGAAGAACAGGAAGAACAAGAGGAACAGGAAGAACAAGAGGAACAGGAAGAACAAGAGGAACAGGAAGAACAGGTGGAACAAGAGGAACAGGAAGAACATGAGGAACAAGAGGAACAGGAAGAACAAGAGGAACAGGAAGAACAGGAAGAACAGGTGGAACAAGAGGAACAGGAAGAACATGAGGAACAAGAGGAACAGGAAGAACAAGAGGAACAGGAAGAACAGGTGGAACAAGAGGAACAGGAAGAACAAGAGGAACAGGAGGAACAGGAAGAACAAGAGGAACAGGAAGAACAAGAGGAACAGGAAGAACAGGAGGAACAGGAAGAACAGGAGGAACAGGAGGAACAGGAAGAACAAGAGGAACAGGAAGAACAGGAGGAACAGGAAGAACAGGAGGAACAGGAAGAACAGGAGGAACAGGAAGAACAGGAAGAACAGGAGGAACAGGAGGAACAGGAAGAACAGGAGGAACAGGAAGAACAGGAAGTACAGGAGGAACAGGAAGAACAGGAGGAACAGGAAGAACAGGAGGAACAGGTTATGAGGTTAAAGTTCTTTTATATTTAAAGGTTCATATCAGGTTCTGCTCTGATGTCGTTTCCTCGTCACAAACACCTGGAGTCGTGTTTGTTTCATTCTCATGTTTCACACTCAAACCTGCACAAGTTCTTCTCTCAGACTGAAAACACTCCACCTTGTGATGTCATCGTGTGGTGATACAGGAACTGCCCATTTCTACTGAACTAAAGGGAAAAGGAGCTGTTCACGTGGAAACTGCCACTTGATGACATCACAGGGTGGAGCAGAGCGTTTGGAGCTTTGCAGATGTGACAGACGAATAATAAAGAGACAAACATGAAGGAAACAAACACGACTCGAGGAAGAGACGAGGAAACAGCAGAACATGAGTAAAGCTCAGAGTCACTGGAGTGTGAAACATGAGCTTAAACTGCAGATTTCATTTACATTAGTCTGACAGGATATTATAGTGTACTATAGTATATTATAGTGTACTATAGTATATTATAGTGTACTATAGTATATTATAGTGTACTACAGTATATTATAGTGTACTATAGTATATTATAGTGTACTATAGTATATTATAGTGTACTATAGTATATTATAGTGTACTATAGTATATTATAGTGTACTATAGTATATTATAGTGTACTATAGTATATTATAGTGTACTATAGTATATTATAGTGTACTACAGTATATTATAGTGTACTATAGTATATTATAGTGTACTACAGTATATTATAGTGTACTATAGTATATTATAGTGTAATACAGGATATTATAGTGTACTATAGTATATTATAGTGTACTACAGTATATTATAGTGTACTATAGTATATTATAGTGTACTATAGTATATTATAGTGTACTACAGTATATTATAGTGTACTATAGTATATTATAGTGTACTATAGTATATTATAGTTATACTATAGTATATTATAGTGTACTATAGTATATTATAGTGTACTACAGTATATTATAGTGTACTATAGTATATTATAGTGTACTACAGTATATTATAGTGTACTATAGTATATTATAGTGTACTACAGTATATTATAGTGTACTATAGTATATTATAGTGTACTATAGTATATTATAGTGTACTACAGTATATTATAGTGTACTATAGTATATTATAGTGTACTATAGTATATTATAGTGTACTACAGTATATTATAGTGTACTATAGTATATTATAGTGTACTACAGTATATTATAGTGTACTATAGTATATTATAGTGTACTATAGTATATTATAGTGTACTACAGTATATTATAGTGTACTATAGTATATTATAGTGTACTACAGTATATTATAGTGTACTATAGTATATTATAGTGTACTATAGTATATTATAGTGTACTATAGTATATTATAGTGTACTACAGTATATTATAGTGTACTATAGTATATTATAGTGTACTATAGTATATTATAGTGTACTATAGTATATTATAGTGTACTACAGTATATTATAGTGTACTACAGTATATTATAGTGTACTATAGTATATTATAGTGTACTACAGTATATTATAGTGTACTATAGTATATTATAGTGTACTACAGTATATTATAGTGTACTATAGTATATTATAGTGTACTATAGTATATTATAGTGTACTATAGTATATTATAGTGTACTATATAGTATATTATAGTGTTCTATAGTATATTATAGTTTTCTATAGTATATTATAGTGTTCTATTGTTTATTATAGTGTACTATAGTATTTGATATTGTACTATAGTATATTTTAGTGTACTAGAGTATTTTATAGTGTACTATAGTATATTAGAGTGTACTACAGTATATTATAATTAATACTACAGTATATTATAGTGTACTATAGTATATTATAGTGTACTATAGTATATTATAGTGTACTATAGTATATTATAGTGTACTATAGTATATTATAGTGTACTATAGTATATTATAGTGTACTATAGTATATTATAGTGTACTATAGTATATTATAGTGTACTATAGTATATTATAGTGTACTACAGTATATTATAGTGTACTATAGTATATTATAGTGTACTATAGTATATTATAGTGTACTACAGTATATTATAGTGTACTATAGTATATTATAGTGTACTATAGTATATTATAGTGTACTACAGTATATTATAGTGTACTACAGTATATTATAGTGTACTATAGTATATTATAGTGTACTATAGTATATTATAATTGTACTATAGTATATTATAGTGTACTATAGTATATTATAGTGTACTATAGTATATTATAGTGTACTATAGTATATTATAGTGTACTATAGTATATTATAGTGTACTATAGTATATTATAGTGTACTACAGTATATTATAGTGTACTATAGTATATTATAGTGTACTATAGTATATTATAGTGTACTATAGTATATTATAGTGTACTATAGTATATTATAGTGTACTACAGTATATTATAGTGTACTATAGTATATTATAGTGTACTATAGTATATTATAGTTAATACTATAGTATATTATAGTGTACTATAGTATATTATAGTGTACTATAGTATATTATAGTGTACTATAGTATATTATAGTGTACTACAGTATATTATAGTGTACTACAGTATATTATAGTGTACTATAGTATATTATAGTGTACTATAGTATATTATAGTGTACTATAGTATATTATAGTGTACTATAGTATATTATAGTGTACTATAGTATATTATAGTGTACTATAGTATATTATAGTGTACTACAGTATATTATAGTGTACTATAGTATATTATAGTGTACTATAGTATATTATAGTGTACTACAGTATATTATAGTGTATTACTACAGTATATTATAGTGTTCTATAGTATATTATAGTGTACTACAGTATATTATAGTGTACTATAGTATATTATAGTGTACTATAGTATATTATAGTGTACTATAGTATATTATAGTGTACTATAGTATATTATAGTGTACTATAGTATATTATAGTGTACTATAGTATATTATAGTGTACTACAGTATATTATAGTGTACTACAGTATATTATAGTGTACTACAGTATATTATAGTGTACTATAGTATATTATAGTGTACTATAGTATATTATAGTGTACTATAGTATATTATAGTGTACTATAGTATATTATAGTGTACTATAGTATATTATAGTGTACTATAGTATATTATAGTGTACTATAGTATATTATAGTGTACTATAGTATATTATAGTGTACTATAGTATATTATAGTGTACTACAGTATATTATAGTGTACTACAGTATATTATAGTGTACTACAGTATATTATAGTGTACTATAGTATATTATAGTGTACTATAGTATATTATAGTGTACTATAGTATATTATAGTGTACTACAGTATATTATAATTATTACTACAGTATATTATAGTGTACTATATAGTATATTATAGTGTACTATAGTATATTATAGTGTACTATAGTATATTATAGTGTACTATAGTATATTATAGTGTACTATAGTATATTATAGTGTACTATAGTATATTATAGTGTACTACAGTATATTATAGTGTACTACAGTATATTATAGTGTACTATAGTATATTATAGTGTACTACAGTATATTATAGTGTACTATAGTATATTATAGTGTACTATAGTATATTATAGTGTACTATAGTATATTATAGTGTACTATAGTATATTATAGTGTACTATAGTATATTATAGTGTACTACAGTATATTATAGTGTACTACAGTATATTATAGTGTACTATAGTATATTATAGTGTACTATAGTATATTATAGTGTACTATAGTATATTATAGTGTACTACAGTATATTATAGTGTACTATAGTATATTATAGTGTACTATAGTATATTATAGTGTACTATAGTATATTATAGTGTACTACAGTATATTATAGTGTACTATAGTATATTATAGTGTACTATAGTATATTATAGTGTACTATAGTATATTATAGTGTACTATAGTATATTATAGTGTACTATAGTATATTATAGTGTACTATAGTATATTATAGTGTACTATAGTATAGTACACTATAATATACTGTATATACTATAGTACACTATAATATCCTATAATATACTATAGTATACAGTAATATACTGTAGTATAATATACTGCAGTATAATATACTGCAGTATAATATACTGCAGTATATTATACTGCAGTATAATATACTGTCGTTAGGTGGTACGTACTTCTGGAAGCAGTGTGCAGCCGTCAGGACCCAGTTCTTATGGATCAGAGTTCCTCCACAAACGTGGATGTAGTGTTTAGAACCACGAGGACGAACCTGGGACAGAAATAAGACCAGTGAAATATATCTGCAGTACTCTGTGTGTACTCTGTGTACTCTGTGTGTACTCTGTGTACTCTGTGTGTACTCTGTGTACTCTGTGTGTACTCTGTGTATAAGTACTGTAGTATTTATGGATGTCGTGTTTAGAACCACGAGGACGAACCTGGGACAGACAGGAGTAATATTTGTACAGAGCAGTTACACCTGTGTAGTACTCTGTATACTCGTAGTAGTAGTAGTACTCGTAGTAGTTGTAGTACTCGTAGTAGTAGTAGTAGTAGTACTCGTAGTAGTAGTAGTACTGTAGTAGTAGTAGTAGTACTGTAGTAGTAGTAGTAGTACTGTAGTAGTAGTAGTAGTACTGTAGTAGTAGTAGTAGTACTGTAGTAGTAGTAGTACTGTAGTAGTAGTAGTAGTACTGTAGTAGTAGTAGTACTGTAGTAGTAGTGCACCGTGTAGTGCAGCAGCTCGTGCAGTAGCTCAGGTAGCAGCAGCAGTAGCAGCAGCAGAGCTCGTAGCAGCAGTGGTGCAGCAGTGAGCAGTGGTGCTCGTGGTGGTAGCAGGTGCTGAGCAGTAGTGACAGCAGCTCGTAGAGTGGTGCTCAGCAGTACAGCAGTGGTGCTAGTGGTAGCAGCATGGTAGCAGCAGTGGTGGTGCATTCAGCAGCAGTAGAGTAGCAGCAGCAGTAGCAACTCGTAGTGGTAGTTCACTCGTAGTAGTAGTAGTAGTAGTACTCGTAGTAGTAGTAGTACTCGTAGTAGTAGTAGTAGTACTCATAGTAGTAGTAGTAGTACTCGTAGTAGTAGTAGTACTCATAGTAGTAGTAGTAGTACTCGTAGTAGTAGTACTCGTAGTAGTAGTAGTAGTACTCGTAGTAGTAGTAGTTCCTGTACCTGCAGGGACACCTGCCAGGGCCAGGAGTGCGGTCGAGCTTCGTTCCCGGACACGATTCTTTGGGCCATGTTCGGTTTGAAATGAGGAGTTCCACAGTCTGTGGGCCAGTCTGAGGAGAGGACAGAGCTGGACTTTTGGTTCATTCACACTGAGGAGAGGACAGAGCTGGACTTTTGGTTCATTCACACTGAGGAGAGGACAGAGCTGGACTTTTGGTTCATTCACATGTTTGAGGAGAGGACAGAGCTGGACTTTTGGTTCATTCACACGTTTGAGGAGAGGACAGAGCTGGACTTTTGGTTCATTCACATGTCTGAGGAGAGGACAGAGCTGGACTTTTGGTTCATTCACACTGAGGAGAGGACAGAGCTGGACTTTTGGTTCATTCACATGTTTGAGGAGAGGACAGAGCTGGACTTTTGGTTCATTCACACTGAGGAGAGGACAGAGCTGGACTTTTGGTTCATTCACACTGAGGAGAGGACAGAGCTGGACTTTTGGTTCATTCACACGTTTGAGGAGAGGACAGAGCTGGACTTTTGGTTCATTCACACTGAGGAGAGGACAGAGCTGGACTTTTGGTTCATTCACATGTCTGAGGAGAGGACAGAGCTGGACTTTTGGTTCATTCACACTGAGGAGAGGACAGAGCTGGACTTTTGGTTCATTCACACGTTTGAGGAGAGGACAGAGCTGGACTTTTGGTTCATTCACACTGAGGAGAGGACAGAGCTGGACTTTTGGTTCATTCACATGTCTGAGGAGAGGACAGAGCTGGACTTTTGGTTCATTCACATGTTTGAGGAGAGGACAGAGCTGGACTTTTGGTTCATTCACATGTTTGAGGAGAGGACAGAGCTGGACTTTTGGTTCATTCACATGTTTGAGGAGAGGACAGAGCTGGACTTTTGGTTCATTCACACTGAGGAGAGAGGACAGAGCTGGACTTTTGGTTCATTCACATGTTTGAGGAGAGGACAGAGCTGGACTTTTGGTTCATTCACACTGAGGAGAGAGGACAGAGCTGGACTTTTGGTTCATTCACATGTTTGAGGAGAGGACAGAGCTGGACTTTTGGTTCATTCACATCTCTGAGGAGAGGACAGAGCTGGACTTTTGGTTCATTCACACTGAGGAGAGGACAGAGCTGGACTTTTGGTTCATTCACACTGAGGAGAGGACAGAGCTGGACTTTTGGTTCATTCACACTGAGGAGAGGACAGAGCTGGACTTTTGGTTCATTCACACTGAGGAGAGGACAGAGCTGGACTTTTGGTTCATTCACATGTCTGAGGAGAGGACAGAGCTGGACTTTTGGTTCATTCACACTGAGGAGAGGACAGAGCTGGACTTTTGGTTCATTCACACTGAGGAGAGGACAGAGCTGGACTTTTGGTTCATTCACACTGAGGAGAGGACAGAGCTGGACTTTTGGTTCATTCACACTGAGGAGAGGACAGAGCTGGACTTTTGGTTCATTCACACTGAGGAGAGGACAGAGCTGGACTTTTGGTTCATTCACACTGAGGAGAGGACAGAGCTGGACTTTTGGTTCATTCACATGTTTGAGGAGAGGACAGAGCTGGACTTTTGGTTCATTCACACGTTTGAGGAGAGGACAGAGCTGGACTTTTGGTTCATTCACACGTTTGAGGAGAGGACAGAGCTGGACTTTTGGTTCATTCACACTGAGGAGAGGACAGAGCTGGACTTTTGGTTCATTCACACTGAGGAGAGGACAGAGCTGGACTTTTGGTTCATTCACACTGAGGAGAGGACAGAGCTGGACTTTTGGTTCATTCACACGTTTGAGGAGAGGACAGAGCTGGACTTTTGGTTCATTCACACTGAGGAGAGGACAGAGCTGGACTTTTGGTTCATTCACACTGAGGAGAGGACAGAGCTGGACTTTTGGTTCATTCACACGTTTGAGGAGAGGACAGAGCTGGACTTTTGGTTCATTCACACTGAGGAGAGGACAGAGCTGGACTTTTGGTTCATTCACATGTCTGAGGAGAGGACAGAGCTGGACTTTTGGTTCATTCACATGTTTGAGGAGAGGACAGAGCTGGACTTTTGGTTCATTCACATGTTTGAGGAGAGGACAGAGCTGGACTTTTGGTTCATTCACATGTTTGAGGAGAGGACAGAGCTGGACTTTTGGTTCATTCACACTGAGGAGAGGACAGAGCTGGACTTTTGGTTCATTCACACGTTTGAGGAGAGGACAGAGCTGGACTTTTGGTTCATTCACACTGAGGAGAGGACAGAGCTGGACTTTTGGTTCATTCACATGTTTGAGGAGAGGACAGAGCTGGACTTTTGGTTCATTCACATCTCTGAGGAGAGGACAGAGCTGGACTTTTGGTTCATTCACACTGAGGAGAGGACAGAGCTGGACTTTTGGTTCATTCACACGTTTGAGGAGAGGACAGAGCTGGACTTTTGGTTCATTCACATCTCTGAGGAGAGGACAGAGCTGGACTTTTGGTTCATTCACACTGAGGAGAGGACAGAGCTGTACTTTTGGTTCATTCACACATTTGAGGAGAGGACAGAGCTGGACTTTTGGTTCATTCACATGTTTGAGGAGAGGACAGAGCTGGACTTTTGGTTCATTCACATGTTTGAGGAGAGGACAGAGCTGGACTTTTGGTTCATTCACATGTTTGAGGAGAGGACAGAGCTGGACTTTTGGTTCATTCACACTGAGGAGAGGACAGAGCTGGACTTTTGGTTCATTCACACTGAGGAGAGGACAGAGCTGGACTTTTGGTTCATTCACACTGAGGAGAGGACAGAGCTGGACTTTTGGTTCATTCACATGTTTGAGGAGAGGACAGAGCTGGACTTTTGGTTCATTCACACGTTTGAGGAGAGGACAGAGCTGGACTTTTGGTTCATTCACACTGAGGAGAGGACAGAGCTGGACTTTTGGTTCATTCACACTGAGGAGAGGACAGAGCTGGACTTTTGGTTCATTCACACTGAGGAGAGGACAGAGCTGGACTTTTGGTTCATTCACACTGAGGAGAGGACAGAGCTGGACTTTTGGTTCATTCACACTGAGGAGAGGACAGAGCTGGACTTTTGGTTCATTCACACTGAGGAGAGGACAGAGCTGGACTTTTGGTTCATTCACACGTTTGAGGAGAGGACAGAGCTGGACTTTTGGTTCATTCACACTGAGGAGAGGACAGAGCTGGACTTTTGGTTCATTCACACGTTTGAGGAGAGGACAGAGCTGGACTTTTGGTTCATTCACATGTCTGAGGAGAGGACAGAGCTGGACTTTTGGTTCATTCACACTGAGGAGAGGACAGAGCTGGACTTTTGGTTCATTCACACTGAGGAGAGGACAGAGCTGGACTTTTGGTTCATTCACACTGAGGAGAGGACAGAGCTGGACTTTTGGTTCATTCACACGTTTGAGGAGAGGACAGAGCTGGACTTTTGGTTCATTCACACTGAGGAGAGGACAGAGCTGGACTTTTGGTTCATTCACACGTTTGAGGAGAGGACAGAGCTGGACTTTTGGTTCATTCACACTGAGGAGAGGACAGAGCTGGACTTTTGGTTCATTCACATCTCTGAGGAGAGGACAGAGCTGGACTTTTGGTTCATTCACACGTCTGAGGAGAGGACAGAGCTGGACTTTTGGTTCATTCACACTGAGGAGAGGACAGAGCTGGACTTTTGGTTCATTCACATGTCTGAGGAGAGGACAGAGCTGGACTTTTGGTTCATTCACATGTTTGAGGAGAGGACAGAGCTGGACTTTTGGTTCATTCACATGTTTGAGGAGAGGACAGAGCTGGACTTTTGGTTCATTCACATGTTTGAGGAGAGGACAGAGCTGGACTTTTGGTTCATTCACACTGAGGAGAGGACAGAGCTGGACTTTTGGTTCATTCACATGTTTGAGGAGAGGACAGAGCTGTACTTTTGGTTCATTCACACATTTGAGGAGAGGACAGAGCTGGACTTTTGGTTCATTCACACTGAGGAGAGGACAGAGCTGGACTTTTGGTTCATTCACATGTTTGAGGAGAGGACAGAGCTGGACTTTTGGTTCATTCACACTGAGGAGAGGACAGAGCTGGACTTTTGGTTCATTCACACTGAGGAGAGGACAGAGCTGGACTTTTGGTTCATTCACACTGAGGAGAGGACAGAGCTGGACTTTTGGTTCATTCACACTGAGGAGAGGACAGAGCTGGACTTTTGGTTCATTCACACGTTTGAGGAGAGGACAGAGCTGGACTTTTGGTTCATTCACACGTTTGAGGAGAGGACAGAGCTGGACTTTTGGTTCATTCACATGTTTGAGGAACTCTTTATTATTCGTCGTTACATCTGCAAAGCTCCAAACGCTCTGTTCCACCCTGTGATGTCATGAAGTAGTAGTTTTCAAATGAACAGCTCCTTTTCCCTTTCATTTGGATCATTTCACACCTGTATTTGCCCATCTCTACCTCCCAATGAAGGTGTGTGGAGCACTTCCTGTATCACCACACGATGACATCACCAGGTGGAACAGAGTGTTTTCAGTCTGAGAGAAGAACTCGTGCTAAATGTGCAGGTTTGAGTGAAACATGAGAATAAAACAAAACACAAAGTATGTTTTTTTTAACACAGAAATAATTATCATAAAGCTGCACTGTGTAACTTTTCTGGTTGGGGCTCTAACGCTTGTTTGTTTCCATGGATACGTCACTGCTCTCTCTGGAATGTTCCACAGTGTGACTTTAAACAGCTCCACTTTACATTTATTCAGTCACAGGAGATTTTAGAGCTCAGAAATACCAAGAAAAACAGACTCTCCTCTCCACAGATCTCACCTGGAACTCACTCTGGTTTGGTCTCCATGGAGATAGAAAGATTTAATGCCATACTGTGGAACATTCCAGACAAGCCAATAAAACCAGGTCTAAACTAGGTCTAAACCAGGACTAACCAGGACTAAACAAGGTCTAAACCAGGTCTAAACTAGGTCTAAACCAGGTCTAAACCAGGACTAAACAAGGTCTAAACCAGGACTAAACCAGGACTTACCAGGTCTAAACCAGGACTAAACCAGGTCTAAACCAGGACTAAACCAGGTCTAAACCAGGACTAAAACAGATCTGAACCAGGACTAAACCAGGACTAAACCAGGTCTAAACTAGGTCTAAACTAGGACTAACCAGGTCTAAACAAGGTCTAACCCAGGACTAAACCAGGTCTAAACTAGGTCTAAACCAGGACTAACCAGGTCTAAACAAGGTCTAAACCAGGACTAACCAGGTCTAAACAAGGTCTAAACCAGGACTAACCAGGACTAAACAAGGTCTAAACCAGGTCTAAACCAGGACTAAACAAGGTCTAAACAAGGTCTAAACCAGGTCTAAACTAGGTCTAAACCAGAACTAAACCAGGACTAACCAGGTCTAAACTAGGTCTAAACCAGGACTAAACCGGGACTAACCAGGTCTAAACTAGGTCTAAACCAGAACTAAACCAGGACTAACCAGGTCTAAACTAGGTCTAAACCAGGACTAAACCAGGACTAACCAGGTCTAAACAAGGTCTAAACCAGGACTAACCAGGACTAAACAAGGTCTAAACCAGGTCTAAACCAGGACTAAACAAGGTCTAAACAAGGTCTAAACCAGGTCTAAACTAGGTCTAAACCAGAACTAAACCAGGACTAACCAGGTCTAAACTAGGTCTAAACCAGGACTAAACCAGGACTAACCAGGTCTAAACTAGGTCTAAACCAGAACTAAACCAGGACTAACCAGGTCTAAACTAGGTCTAAACCAGGACTAAACCAGGACTAACCAGGTCTAAACTAGGTCTAAACCAGAACTAAACCAGGACTAACCAGGTCTAAACTAGGTCTAAACCAGGACTAAACCAGGACTAACCAGGTCTAAACTAGGTCTAAACCAGGTCTAAACTAGGTCTAAACCAGGACTAAACAAGGTCTAAACCAGGTCTAAACCAGGACTAAACAAGGTCTAAACAAGGTCTAAACCAGGTCTAAACTAGGTCTAAACCAGAACTAAACCAGGACTAACCAGGTCTAAACAAGGTCTAAACCAGGACTAACCAGGTCTAAACCAGGACTAACCAGGACTAAATAAGGTCTAAACCAGGACTAACCAGGTCTAAACAAGGTCTAAACCAGGACTAAACCAGGTCTAAACTAGGTCTAAACCAGGACTAAATCTTGTCTAAACAAGGACTAAACCAGGTGTAAACTAGGTCTAAACCAGGACTAAAACGGGTCTGAACCAAGTCTAAACCAGGTCTAAACCAGGACTAAACCAGGACTAAATCAGAACTAAACCAAGTCTAAACCAGGTCCAAACCAGGACTAAATCAGGACTAAACCAAGTCTAAACCAGGACTAAACCAGGACTAAACCAGGACTAAACCAGGACTAAACCAGGACTAAACCAGGTCTAAACCAGGACTAAACCAGGACTAAACCAGGTCTAAACCAGGACTAAACCAGGACTAAATCAGGACCAAACCAGGTCTTTGTCCGGTCTGGTCTCCATGAAGACAGACAGTTTTAATGCCACACTGCGGGACATTCCGGTGCAGTGTTTCTCACCCAGGTGCAGGATCTTGTGCTGTGGTTCTCTCACGGGGACTCGGGCCGCCGCCGGTGTCCTGCTCAAGAGCAGCGGCAGCAGCAGCAGCAGCAGCAGCGTTGGGGGTCGGGGTTCGGTCGTCATGGTGCCTCTGGGTCAGATCAGCCGCGCGCTTAAATACAGAGGCTCAAAGGCACAAAGGCAGAGCTGGAGGGTTCGGAGGCGCACAGGTGCATCGTGGGAATCAGCAGTTTTGACACACAGAGGAGACAAAAGGACCCGCGGCAGGTAAACAACAGCCACACGTGACCCTGAACCTGAACCCTGACCTCCCAATGACCCCAGAGAGAACAGCCAATCACAGAGCAGGACGCCACAGCCAATCACAGAGCAGGACGCCACAGCCAATCACAGAGCAGGACGCCACAGCCAATCAGAGAGCAGGACGCCACAGCCAATCAGAGAGCAGGACGCCACAGCCAATCACAGAGCAGGACGCCACAGCCAATCAGAGAGCAGGACGCCACAGCCAATCAGAGAGCAGGACGCCACAGCCAATCACAGAGCAGGACACCACAGCCAACCAGAATCATTTTAGCCTCACCCTGAACCCGCCCACTTTTACATACACGCTTCTGATTGGTCAGGAAGAGTTTAAGAGAACATGTGTATCATTCGAACATTCGTTTTTCAAAATAAAACCAAAAAAATAAGAAAACAAGAAAACTTTATTATCCATCCATCTTCTCCCGCTTAATCCAGTTGGGTCGTGGGGGCAGTTTGCTGCCCAATACTCATAGCACCTGACCCCCTATGAACCCCTCTGCAGGTGGTGAGCCCACAGGAGGGTGGACAACATGGTCCTTGATGTTAGTTCATAGGGGTGCGGGCATGTTTTGAGTTGATGGGGGAAACCGGAGCACCCGGAGGAAACCCATCCAGACACGGGGAGGAACATGCAAACTCCACACAGAAAGGCCCGGGGATCGAACCCGCAACCTTCTTGCTGTGAGGCCTGAGTGTTGCCACTCAGCCACCGTGCCGCCTTGCTTTATTATTTGACTCCAAAATCAAAATGAAAAAAAAAACTGAAAATTATTTGTTTTTTTTCAGTTTTGGATTTTGTGTTTAACCCCTGAAGACCTATGTTATCGTACACGACTCAGAGGAATATGTTTCTATAACCGCAGAACTTTGTCTCTGTAACAGACAGAACCGTCCTTTTCCCCTCTGAAAGTGCAGACATAGAGGTTTCCGTACATTTCTGCGGCTTTATCCTACGTCACACTCACGCTGTGTGATGACGGGAGCAAAACGAGTGTCCAACAGGAACTTTGTTTTCCCCAAACTCATGCGCTCCGTCCATTTTGATGGAGCCAAACTTTGCCAAAGAGTGAAGTGAGTCAAGATGGTCAACTCCTCTGACTGTGTGTGTTTAGAACGAGGGAAAAAGTCGCTCTAAGTGGAGTTAATTCTCACACACATGGAAAATGACACATCTTGGTGTGTGTAATTGTGCATCTCTTTCTATTTTTATTTAAAGGTTTATTTCAGTCCAAATGAACAAATCCAAATGTAATTTCCACCCTGGAAATGCAGAAGTGCTGTGGCTCTGGCCCTGGACCTGACAGGAGCTGTTTCCAGGACTGGACCAGGAAAGTCATGGAGCCACTGCACTTTTTTTGTTTTTAGGGCAATAAGGAGATTTTTAATTTACTTACAGACTTGAGATTTTGCATTTTTGTAGCTAAGGCCCTAAATTAAGCATTTTTATGTCCAAAAAGTTGTTTCTACATGTTTGCTGTGGGTTTTGTATAAAAGAGTGTGTTTTTTTTCATCTCTATTTCTGGTCCTGTAGCTTTTCTCACAGCCTCATGACACAACTACAGCAGCAGATTGTGAAATAACAGGTTGGACTGAACAAAAGGAGGTAGAACACTTCATTAGGGGTAAAAGGGGCAGTTTGAAAAGTGAAATGAAGAAAAAAATCCAGGCGAGGAGAAATGCACTAAAACTGCCCTCAGGTCTTCAGGGGTTAAATGAATAATGGAAAAAACGGAAGAAAACAAATTCGTGGTCCTGGAGCAGGACTGGACCAGGACTGGACCAGGACTGGAGCAGGACTGGACCAGGACTGGAGCAGGACTGGACCAGGACTGGAGCAGGACTGGACCAGGACTGGACCAGGACTGGACCAGGACTGGAGCAGGACTGGAACAGGACTGGACCAGGACTGGACCAGGACTGGACCAGGACTGGAGCAGGACTGGAGCAGGACTCAGTGTTTCCTGTGTTGACTGTGGAAGGGGGGAGTCCTGGTTTAGTCCCGGTTCAGGTCTGGTCTGGATATCAGGACCAGGAGTTTGGTTCGAGAAATGGAAAACAGTCATTATCTGTTTGTTTTTTTTCCATTATTAATTTAAACACAAAATAAAAAAAACAAAATTAAAAATCTTTATCTTTTTTTTTATTTTGGTTTTGGAGACAAATCATGAAGAAAAGTAGTTTTTTTTTAATGACACATGGATTTCCACGCCTCGTTTGGTGCCTGTGATCATTGGGTGGAAATGAAAAATGAAAAAGAACTGACACTTTGCCGCTGATGTCATCGTGTTAACCGGAGGCACTGCTCTGTCTGAAGCTTTTTGTTTTAACACAATTGGACCAGAAAGAACCGACTTAGCTTAAGCTCTAAAAACCTGTTTGGGCCTGTGTTTGTGTGCAGTGTGTCACCATGGCAACCGCTGAACATTCCACCATAGACACACATGCAGCCTCCAAACTCGGTAGATAAATAGATGAACGATAGATGTCTGCTTATCTGTCTTAAAAGAATTATATAAAATAATAATTTCACAGGTAAATCAAGTGGAGAAGTTAAGAAAACACATTTATTTTGTTGAAATCAGGTTTAAAATGTCAGAATTTTTTTTTTTTGTGAGTAAAATGTGGAAAACCTTCGGATAGAATTCATAAACTATTATTTATATTTAATAATTTAATAATAATAGTAATAATTCCACCAAATTAAATCAAAATGAAACAATCATCAAAATCTGACATCTGAGGAGCACTTCTGGATCACCACCTGATGATGTCACAACGTGGGACAGGGTGTTGTGAGCTGTGCAGGGGCAGACGGAGCTCGTCTTCTTGTCCTGCTGCACAAATGTGTGAAAATAATCCACTCTCACAAGTGAAGTCGGAGTCGAGATTGGACGGCGGCTAATGGGATGAAGCTAATCCTGTAAGCTAATGCTAACGCTAACTCTCCCCGACATTAACATCCTGACACCGGAACCTGATTTGGCAGATTTTCTTTGCTTTTTTACACTGGATTTTTTACAAGAATTTTACAGAAATATGAGGCTGGAGTTGAACACTTTGGAACTGAAGAATTTGATGGTTTATTAGTTTGAAAATTAAGTTGCTCCATTTCAAATCCAAGGTCAAAACAGGAAACAACAACGAGACCAAACACGGTGAGTACAGTTTAGATTCTTAAAATTCCACTTAAAATATCTTAATCACATTGTTTACTCAGGTTATACGTTTAAATTGTAAATCTGTGGTGTTAATTAGTGTTATTATTATTATCATTTCCACCTCAGGGTCATTTTGGGACGACTTTTATCCGTGAATGAACCGTCACTAATCCAATTTACGAACATGAACTAAGTGACGACTTAAAATGAACCACTTGGAGTTTTGGGTTTGACGTTTGGCGTCAGAGTTTATGTGTAAAACAAAGACGGAAGTGAAAAGTTACACCAGTTTTTGGTGATTTAATCTGGTGTAATCTGGATAATCTGGATCTGATTTGGTGACAGAATGAATAAAAAAAATGGAAGGAAAATCTCAAATGAAGTTCATTTACTGTAGTGATAGAGTTCGTGGAATAATTTTGTGTTGTTAATTGCACAATATTTTTTATTTACTATAATTTCACAGTTTATAGTTAGATGTTTATGAGAGTCTGAAATTCGTCTTAAATTCTTGATAATTTGTAATGAGACTTTAAACTTATTAAAAACCCCAAAAGAAAGAACAAGAACTTCAGCAGCTTTCCTCACATTAGAACAGTTAAAGCTCCACTGCGGGACATTTCCTCACAGTAAAACCATACTCCGTATATCTGAGTGGACTAAGCTAACCCGTTAGCCGCCGCGTGCCAAACAGGAAGTGCTCCAGGAGGCTCTTGGGGCTCCTTCACATTAGGATCTTCTCGTCCCTCTGTCTGTACCTGCTGCTCTGAGCCTCGTCATTCTGGACTTAAACTGTTCGTCTGAAGCCGCCACACAGGATCCTGAACTTTTCATTTCTCTGTTTTGGTCCTAAATCAAGATCTGAACAGAAATAACGGACCAATCAGACGCCTTCATTCCCCGAGGCCCCTCCCCCTAGCATTAGCAACAGGTTTGATTGACAGCTCGTTTCGTTGCTAAGTAAGTTCCCTTCCCGCTTTCCCCCGAGTGACGATTTCTGAACTAAAATGACCAAATATCTGAAACAGTCACAACATCTAATGTGACTAGAATCTGAACGAGCAGAATTTAACGAGCAGAAAGTAAAGAGAATTTGGTTAAATTGTGACTCTGTTGTTGTTCGTACGGAACAGAACAAACAACATAAATCAGTGACTTAAACTATTTAAAGCTCAAAGTTTCTTCTTCTTGTGCAGAATCAGGTAAATCCAGTGTCCTGCAGGTGCAGAGTATCACATCCATAGTCCGTATATATGATGCATCAGCTCTGCCAGGAGGAGGCGCCACATTTAACCTCCTCACTCATGATTGGCTCTTGTGTTGCTATGATACTCGCGGGAGGATTTCCAAATATGGACCTGGCTCCAGATTCGCTCCTGTAACCGTGGCAACAGGAGCCTCATGTGAGCGACGCTGTGGAGACGTCACTCACTCAGACACTCAGAGAAACGGGATATGAGTAGAACAGGGTTCCAGAGGGAAAGTACAGGTGATGATACGGTCCAGTCAAAAATGATCTTCATATTGTGATTTTCTTCTCCTCAGATCGTGATCATGTCTCGTCCTCTGCGTCCGGCCTCGGAGCGTTATTCCGTCTGCTGCTCCGTCCCAGACTCCGGATCCTTCTGCAGCCAAGACGAGCGCGGCCTCTCCTCCTCCTCCTCCTCCGATGACGCTCCCATCTTCTCCACCTCCAAAAGCTCCGCGAACGTTGTCACGTCCTCGCCGCACCAACACGACGCGTCCTTCCCCCGGCTGGACGTACGACGCAGCTCGAGCACCTCCGAGCAAAACTGTGAACTCAACACGCTCCGGAATAATTCGCCCTTAACGAGACAGAACGTGGAGCTGCAGAGTGCGTCGCCTCAGGGTCTGAGCGAGCTCTGGAGGAGCAACGTTCAGAGGTGGAGCAGCTGCAGCGCCCACAGTCGCAGCAGCTCCCCCGACACCGTCATCTACAGAGGACCTCAGCCTCCGAATGTGACGGAGGAGAAGCTTCCGGATCCGTCCAAACCGACATCCCCTCCTCCCAGAACGGCGTCCCCGCGAACATCCCCACAGCTAACTCCTGTACGAAATCCTGACGAACACTTTGCCTCATCAGAAGATCAAGAGGAGTCAGTGTTAAATCCATATTCGTCGCAGTTTTCGCCGCTACGACCTAAAAACATCTCGCCGCTTCCGCCAAAAGAGCTGCTTCGTTTCACTTTCCCATCTCCGGTTTCCAGTTCGGTGAGTTTGGAAAAGTTCGCGGCGGAGGACCCTCTTTACGGCGTGAAAAGTTCAGAAATGGACGCCAGTTTAGACGAACTTTTAACAGAGATTTCACCGCAAAATTTTGAGCTGCGATTCGAAAACCAAGACTTTATTTTGAACTTTGCACCACCTTGGAGGCCGCCACTCACCATGTCTCTGAGCGATCCTTATTTAGGCGTTTGCTGTCGTTGCCATGGACATTTCTGCAAAAATAACACAGATTTTCGTAACTTAGGAAATGTTCAAATTCGCGAAGAAGCGACAATGACTTCCAACGTTGACCTTGTCGATATTGGAGTCCAAACTTTTTCGCCGATCTCTTCCTGGTGGAATTTAAAACGAAATAATTCAAATGTCGGTTCTCAGTCCATCCTGGGATCTCCGCCTGGGTCCAGGTTGAACCTTCGATCTCCGGTTGGTTCACATTCCAATTTAGTATCTCCGTCTTCGAGCATGTTCGTTATCCACAGCGACGAAGAGGAAGAACACAAGATCGAAAAAGAGGATTCGCGTTTGGAAACTTCGTCAAACGTGGGAATCGAACGCCCCAGATCGTGTCTGAAAATCCACGACGAGAACAGAGAGTTTGGGCGAAGGAGCAGCATGAAGCAGGTCCAGTGGGACGAAGACGGGATGACCTGGGACGTCCACGGAGCGGCGATAGATCCGGAGGAGCTCAACATGGCGATTCAGAAACACCTGGAGCTGAAATGCAACGCCGAAGAAGAGGAAGAAGAAGAGGAAGTGAAACCGACGAAACGGAAATCCTCGAAGAAAAAAAGAGCCCCCAGACCTCCTGTAAATTTAAAACCACCTGTGATTCTGATAGAAGGGAGGAGGAAAGAGGAGTGGAGGAAAGAGGAGAGGAGGAAAGAGGAGTGGAGGAAAGAGGAGAGGAGGAAAGAGGAGTGGAGGAAAGAGGAGAGGAGGAAAGAGGAGACAATAGAGGGAGAGAGGAGGGAAGCAGAGAGGAGGGAGGGAGAGGGGGAGCAGATCGAGGAGCGAGAGGAGGAGGAGATGAGGAGAGGCTCTCGGTCTCCGGTTCTGCAGAGGAAGAAGAGCGCGATCCGGCCCTTTAAGAAGCCGGGCTGGTGCGGAGGATCTAGCAAACACGACTGAAGCTAAAGGCTAACACATGCTAACAACATGCTAACACATGCTAGCAACATGCTAACACATGCTAACAACATGCTAACACATGCTAACAACATGCCAAAAAGATGCTAGGAATGTGCGATTAAAGTCTCTGCACCTGATTTTTTGTCTTAAAACATTCGGACAGTGGCGGAAGAAGTTCTCAATTTTGAGTCAAGTAAAAGTAAAATTATCATGTGAAAAAAAGTCACACCTCCAGAGTAAAAAGTATTTTGTACAGATTTTGAGATCTTAAAAGGCTTCAAATGTTGTGATTTTGGTTCAGTTTTTGTCATGAAACAACTGAAGCAACCGTTTTTTGTTTTGTTTTTTTCAGCTGTTTTTATTTGTATATTTCTGTTGCTCAAATTATGAATGTGTTAAAAATAAACCCTTTAGAATGTTCTCCACTTTTGTATGTTGTCTTGTGTGTTTCCTTACTAAGGGCATCATGTGTTTCAGTAACGAGTAATCTAAAACTAACTAAACAAATGATTTGTTCTATCATTATAACACCATTACTGCGCGTTACTGAAGCTTCTCAGTGAAGCTGTCTCAGTCTCCACACAGACTGAAGAATTTCCTCACCGTCTTGAAGAGGGAGGTGAGGGTGAAATACCCGCCTGAGTAATGATGATTGGCTAAGGTGGAGTCAGGGGGCGAGTCAGAGAGAAATATCAAATACAGGCACAACTTTAGGTAAAAAGTAAAAATGTACTTGTTGGGAGTACATTATGTCAAAGAGTTTGTCCATGTCTGGTGTAAGTAACTCCAATTTACTGAAGCTCCTCTCGACAACACACACTTCTACTGAACTAGTGGCCAAAAACACCATTGACTCTGGTAATGATGATATCAGACATTTACACACACATTTACCACAGAAAACCATGACCCGGAAGTTCCACAAACCTACAGCGGGACACTTCAGACTGTGGGGAAATGGTCTGTTAAAGAGGAGTTTGGGCCCAGTGTACATCATGGCCGCTGTGATTTCAAACCAGGAAGTAAGAATATAAACCTAAAGAAATGTCCAAACTTGGAAAACAAGTGTTAATGTCTCTGCATAAATATAATGTGTAAGTGTGTTTTAGTGAAATGAGTCTGACCTGTCACAGGTGCTTTAAAGTCCAGACTCACCATGTGCCAAACCCTCAGTACACTCACTATACTCACTATGCTCACTACACACTCACTATACATTCACTATAGACTCACTATAGATTCACTATACTCACTATAGACTCACTATAGACTCACTATAGACTCACTATAGACTCACTATACTCACTATAGACTCACTGTAGACTCACTATAGACTCACTATAGACTCACTGTAGACTCACTATAGACTCACTATAGACTCACTATAGACTCACTATAGACTCACTATAGATTCACTATACTCACTATACACTCACTATACACTCACTATACTCACTATACACTCACTGTAGACTCACTATACTCACTATAGACTCACTATAGACTCACTATACTCACTATACTCACTATAGACTCACTATAGATTCACTATACTCACTATACACTCACTATAGACTCACTATACTCACTATGCTCACTACACACTCACTATACATTCACTATAGACTCACTATAGATTCACTATACTCACTATAGACTCACTATAGACTCACTATAGACTCACTATACTCACTATAGACTCACTGTAGACTCACTATACTCACTATAGACTCACTATAGACTCACTATACTCACTATAGACTCACTATAGACTCACTATACTCACTATAGACTCACTATACTCACTATACACTCACTGTAGACTCACTATACTCACTATAGACTCACTATAGACTCACTATACTCACTATAGACTCACTATAGACTCACTGTAGACTCACTATACTTACTATAGACTCACTATACTCACTATAGACTCACTATAGACTCACTATACTCACTATAGACTCACTATAGACTCACTATAGACTCACTATAGACTCACTATACTCACTATAGACTCACTATAGACTCACTATAGACTCACTGTAGACTCACTATACTCACTATAGACTCACTATAGACTCACTATACTCACTATAGACTCACTATAGACTCACTGTAGACTCACTATACTCACTATAGACTCACTATAGACTCACTATACTCACTATAGACTCACTATAGACTCACTATAGACTCACTGTAGACTCACTATACTCACTATAGACTCACTATAGACTCACTATACTCACTATACTCACTATACTCACTATAGACTCACTATAGACTCACTGTAGACTCACTATAGACTCACTATACTCACTATAGACTCACTATAGACTCACTATACTCACTATACTCACTATAGACTCACTATAGACTCACTATACTCACTATAGACTCACTATAGACTCACTATACTCACTATACTCACTATACTCACTATAGACTCACTATAGACTCACTATAGACTCACTATACTCACTATAGACTCACTGTAGACTCACTATACTCACTATAGACTCACTATACTCACTATAGACTCACTATAGACTCACTATACTCACTATACTCACTATAGACTCACTATAGACTCACTGTAGACTCACTATACTCACTATAGACTCACTATAGACTCACTATACTCACTATAGACTCACTATAGACTCACTATAGACTCACTGTAGACTCACTATACTCACTATAGACTCACTATACTCACTATAGACTCACTATAGACTCACTATACTCACTATAGACTCACTATAGACTCACTATACTCACTATACTCACTATAGACTCACTGTAGACTCACTATACTCACTATAGACTCACTATAGACTCACTATACTCACTATAGACTCACTATAGACTCACTATAGACTCACTATAGACTCACTGTAGACTCACTATACTCACTATAGACTCACTATACTCACTATAGACTCACTATAGACTCACTATACTCACTATAGACTCACTATAGACTCACTATACTCACTATACTCACTATAGACTCACTATACTCACTATACTCACTATAGACTCACTATACTCACTATAGACTCACTATAGACTCACTATACTCACTATAGACTCACTATAGACTCACTATACTCACTATACTCACTATAGACTCACTATAGACTCACTATAGACTCACTGTAGACTCACTATACTCACTATAGACTCACTATACTCACTATAGACTCACTATAGACTCACTATACTCACTATAGACTCACTATACTCACTATAGACTCACTGTAGACTCACTATATTCACTATACACTCACTATACTCACTATAAACTCACTATAGACTCACTATAGACTCACTATACACTCACTATACTCACTATAAACTCACTATAGACTCACTGTAGACTCACTATAGACTCACTATAGACTCACTGTAGACTCACTATAGACTCACTATAGACTCACTATAGACTCACTATAGACTCACTATAGATTCACTATACTCACTATACACTCACTATACACTCACTATACTCACTATACACTCACTGTAGACTCACTATACTCACTATAGACTCACTATAGACTCACTATACTCACTATACTCACTATAGACTCACTATAGATTCACTATACTCACTATACACTCACTATAGACTCACTATACTCACTATGCTCACTACACACTCACTATACATTCACTATAGACTCACTATAGATTCACTATACTCACTATAGACTCACTATAGACTCACTATAGACTCACTATACTCACTATAGACTCACTGTAGACTCACTATACTCACTATAGACTCACTATAGACTCACTATACTCACTATAGACTCACTATAGACTCACTATACTCACTATAGACTCACTATACTCACTATACACTCACTGTAGACTCACTATACTCACTATAGACTCACTATAGACTCACTATACTCACTATAGACTCACTATAGACTCACTGTAGACTCACTATACTTACTATAGACTCACTATACTCACTATAGACTCACTATAGACTCACTATACTCACTATAGACTCACTATAGACTCACTATAGACTCACTATACTCACTATAGACTCACTATAGACTCACTATACTCACTATAGACTCACTATAGACTCACTATAGACTCACTGTAGACTCACTATACTCACTATAGACTCACTATAGACTCACTATACTCACTATACTCACTATACTCACTATAGACTCACTATAGACTCACTGTAGACTCACTATAGACTCACTATACTCACTATAGACTCACTATAGACTCACTATACTCACTATACTCACTATAGACTCACTATAGACTCACTATACTCACTATAGACTCACTATAGACTCACTATACTCACTATACTCACTATACTCACTATAGACTCACTATAGACTCACTATAGACTCACTATACTCACTATAGACTCACTGTAGACTCACTATACTCACTATAGACTCACTATACTCACTATAGACTCACTATAGACTCACTATACTCACTATACTCACTATAGACTCACTATAGACTCACTGTAGACTCACTATACTCACTATAGACTCACTATAGACTCACTATACTCACTATAGACTCACTATAGACTCACTATAGACTCACTGTAGACTCACTATACTCACTATAGACTCACTATACTCACTATAGACTCACTATAGACTCACTATACTCACTATAGACTCACTATAGACTCACTATACTCACTATACTCACTATAGACTCACTGTAGACTCACTATACTCACTATAGACTCACTATAGACTCACTATACTCACTATAGACTCACTATAGACTCACTATAGACTCACTATAGACTCACTGTAGACTCACTATACTCACTATAGACTCACTATACTCACTATAGACTCACTATAGACTCACTATACTCACTATAGACTCACTATAGACTCACTATACTCACTATACTCACTATAGACTCACTATACTCACTATACTCACTATAGACTCACTATACTCACTATAGACTCACTATAGACTCACTATACTCACTATAGACTCACTATAGACTCACTATACTCACTATACTCACTATAGACTCACTATAGACTCACTATAGACTCACTGTAGACTCACTATACTCACTATAGACTCACTATACTCACTATAGACTCACTATAGACTCACTATACTCACTATAGACTCACTATACTCACTATAGACTCACTGTAGACTCACTATATTCACTATACACTCACTATACTCACTATAAACTCACTATAGACTCACTATAGACTCACTATACACTCACTATACTCACTATAAACTCACTATAGACTCACTGTAGACTCACTATAGACTCACTATAGACTCACTGTAGACTCACTATAGACTCACTATAGACTCACTATAGACTCACTATAGACTCACTATAGATTCACTATACTCACTATACACTCACTATACACTCACTATACTCACTATACACTCACTGTAGACTCACTATACTCACTATAGACTCACTATAGACTCACTATACTCACTATACTCACTATAGACTCACTATAGATTCACTATACTCACTATACACTCACTATAGACTCACTATACTCACTATGCTCACTACACACTCACTATACATTCACTATAGACTCACTATAGATTCACTATACTCACTATAGACTCACTATAGACTCACTATAGACTCACTATACTCACTATAGACTCACTGTAGACTCACTATACTCACTATAGACTCACTATAGACTCACTATACTCACTATAGACTCACTATAGACTCACTATACTCACTATAGACTCACTATACTCACTATACACTCACTGTAGACTCACTATACTCACTATAGACTCACTATAGACTCACTATACTCACTATAGACTCACTATAGACTCACTGTAGACTCACTATACTTACTATAGACTCACTATACTCACTATAGACTCACTATAGACTCACTATACTCACTATAGACTCACTATAGACTCACTATAGACTCACTATAGACTCACTATACTCACTATAGACTCACTATAGACTCACTATAGACTCACTGTAGACTCACTATACTCACTATAGACTCACTATAGACTCACTATACTCACTATAGACTCACTATAGACTCACTGTAGACTCACTATACTCACTATAGACTCACTATAGACTCACTATACTCACTATAGACTCACTATAGACTCACTATAGACTCACTGTAGACTCACTATACTCACTATAGACTCACTATAGACTCACTATACTCACTATACTCACTATACTCACTATAGACTCACTATAGACTCACTGTAGACTCACTATAGACTCACTATACTCACTATAGACTCACTATAGACTCACTATACTCACTATACTCACTATAGACTCACTATAGACTCACTATACTCACTATAGACTCACTATAGACTCACTATACTCACTATACTCACTATACTCACTATAGACTCACTATAGACTCACTATAGACTCACTATACTCACTATAGACTCACTGTAGACTCACTATACTCACTATAGACTCACTATACTCACTATAGACTCACTATAGACTCACTATACTCACTATACTCACTATAGACTCACTATAGACTCACTGTAGACTCACTATACTCACTATAGACTCACTATAGACTCACTATACTCACTATAGACTCACTATAGACTCACTATAGACTCACTGTAGACTCACTATACTCACTATAGACTCACTATACTCACTATAGACTCACTATAGACTCACTATACTCACTATAGACTCACTATAGACTCACTATACTCACTATACTCACTATAGACTCACTGTAGACTCACTATACTCACTATAGACTCACTATAGACTCACTATACTCACTATAGACTCACTATAGACTCACTATAGACTCACTATAGACTCACTGTAGACTCACTATACTCACTATAGACTCACTATACTCACTATAGACTCACTATAGACTCACTATACTCACTATAGACTCACTATAGACTCACTATACTCACTATACTCACTATAGACTCACTATACTCACTATACTCACTATAGACTCACTATACTCACTATAGACTCACTATAGACTCACTATACTCACTATAGACTCACTATAGACTCACTATACTCACTATACTCACTATAGACTCACTATAGACTCACTATAGACTCACTGTAGACTCACTATACTCACTATAGACTCACTATACTCACTATAGACTCACTATAGACTCACTATACTCACTATAGACTCACTATACTCACTATAGACTCACTGTAGACTCACTATATTCACTATACACTCACTATACTCACTATAAACTCACTATAGACTCACTATAGACTCACTATACACTCACTATACTCTCTATACTCACTATAGACTCAGATTTGACATTTTCTCTGATGTAGTTTTTATAAAATCGAGTCTTTGTCTTTAAAAGTGTCAGAAGCAGATTTCACCCGTCGGGTTTGGGGTCAGTGATAAGAGTGAGAAACACCCACCTGCCCACAGAACCACCACAGAACTACTGTTACTACTACTACTACTAGTACTACTACTGCTACTACTGCTACTACTACTACTACTACTACTACTACTTGTACTACTACTACTACTACAACTATTACTAATAGTACTGCTCCTGCTGCTCCTGCTGCTGTTGCTGCCACAGTTCAGAGCTGCACCATGGGCGGTAAGAACACTTTCAGTCTTTTATTTTCTCATGAAGGGACTTCAGTCACACTGCTCGTCTCCATGGAGATGTTACTGTTGCCTGAAATGTTCCACAGTGGCATTAAGGTGATATCAGCGTTACAGTTAAGTTTTCTCTTATTTTTATTTGTTCATTAATTTTTAAACTACATTTTGGCCTTTGTCAGATCATTTCTCCAGCTTTCGACCACAGAGCACTGAATCCTTTTACTGAAACCTGCATAACTCTTTACTCAGACGTGTTCCTAAACCTGCCCGTTCGTTCTCAGCTCCTGATTGGCTGCTGCCGGTGTCGCTCGCCCTCGCCGCGCTCCTCCTCTCCCTCCTCTTCGCCTTGACCTTTTACTGCCTGAGGAGCCGATACCGGAGCCGATACCAGGAGCTGATGAGCAGCGGGGCCCCGGGCCCGGCGGGCTCGGCTCCTCTGGTGCTGGTGTCACCGGCCGCGGGCACCGTGTCAGTACAAGTCGCCCCATCAGACGCAAACCTACATGAAAACTGTGTCCATCGTTTGTGCTTCGTTTGTGCTGTGACAATTTTCATTTCGTCCTATAATTACAGCAGAAATAATAATGAAGAATGTTAGAAATAAACTCACACAAATGAAACTGTCACAGCACAAAACAGCACAAACCAAATACAAACGTTTGACATCATTTTCTTCCTGTTTTGAGGCTGTTTCACATTCTGAGGTTCTGGACGACGTCATCGACCAAAATAAAACTGTGAATATCTGAAGAACCAGAATCACAAACTGAACTTTCTGCAGCACAAACGACTGACAGAGTTTTTGCAGGTTTGCGTTCGACGGGCGACTTCACGCAGGTCGTGTCAGTCACACTTCAGACACTTTTACACTTTTAGTCTTTCTTTATTCTGAGTCTGTGTTCCTCCTCAGTCCTGGTGAAATCCCCTTTGAGATTCCTCCTCGCTTTGTCTCACACAAACCTGAAGATCCCAAAGAACCAGGACCAGGACCAGGACCAGGACTGGAACTGGAACCAAGACCAGAGCCGGGACCAGCCGAGGACCCGAAGAAGGATCCTCAGGGCCACCGCGGGTCCCTGAGCGTCAGCGGTGAGTCTGGAGTTTAGCGGTTAGGCCCGTCTCCCCGCAGCAGGCAGGTCTCTGGTTCAGTATCTCAACACTGAGGGGTCTTTCTGTGTGGAGTTTGCATGTTCTCCCTGTGTCTGCTGTTTCCACCGGTTTAACCCAAAGACTAAAACGTGCGCTGCAAAAGAGCTCGGCCAAAATGTAAGAGACTTAAATCTGTCAGAAAATGACTTAAAGCAGTGAAATGATCTGTTCCTGCAGCGAGATCAAGTTTTCTGAAAATAAACGACCTCTAGACGAGAACGAAGCGTCTCAGCACGAGTCAGGAGAATAAATCTGAAAACAACAGGAAGAACCTGAGAGAAGTTTGAAAGTCTCGGACAGATCAGGGAAGTTTGCAGTGTGGATCAGGACCTGAGCTGGAGGACCTGATGTGATGCGTTTGTGTTCAAAAATAATTGGAAAATAATTTGTTTCACCCGATTTTGAATTTTACACGCAGCTGAATTTCTCATTTTGAATTATTTAACTCTGAAAAAAACACGTTTGAATAATTTTGTGTCTGTTAATGTAATTTTAAGTTTTCAAAGTGTTTAAAATTCAATATATAAAAGTCACATTTTAAATATTCTGCACAAATATTTGCAAACCATCAGATTCAACGGTCCAAATTCAGAGTGTAAAAAATTTGCAGCAAAACTCCACTACGCCGAGGCAGAAGCATCGCTCCAGAGTGATCTGATCTGCCTCAGGAACCGACAGGAAATGGAGCAGTGAAGCTGTGATCTGATTGGTCAGAGTTAAGTCGGACATGCACTGTGTGATTTTTGGCCCTTTTTTGAGCCTCGTGCGACTGTTTTTGGGATCGAGTTTTGGCTTAATCGTGCGTCGTGCTTCGTGCCGTAAACGTGGAGATCTGATGAATCCCTCGGGACCGGCTCGGCAATCGTAGGTCCCCAGAATATCAGACCTGTGTGAGTCCAGTCGCCTCTCGTGAGGGTTTCACTGCTGAAGTCGTTCGCTCGGTGTGAGAACAGGAATCGTGAGCTGTGAACTTTTAAACCCTGAGATTTGGTCGAACAGTTTAAGCCGGAGCTGAGTGACACCATGGGAAATATCACACCGTCTACGGCCAACGTTAGTCTCATCAGAACCTTGTCTCTTTCATTTATTCAGTGTAAAACCTGCCAACAGGAAACAGCCTCTGTCCTCCTCCCTCTGGATCGATTGCTTCTGTCTTGACATCTTGGATATTTTTTCACTTTTTTCACTGTGAATTTTGACTGATGAATTT
>CM068360.1:35627820-35630320 GCA_034769755.1 Odontamblyopus lacepedii | reverse complement strand
CTACTGCCACTGCTACTACCACTACTACCACTACCGCTACCACTGCCACTACCGCTACCACTGCTACCACTACTGCCACCGCTACTACTGCTACTACCACTGCTACTGCCACTGCTACCACTACTACCGCCATTACCACTACCACTACCACCGCTACCACCGCCACCACTACTGCTACCACTGCTACTACCACTGCTACTGCTACCACCGCCATTACTACTACTACATCACTGCCACCACCACCGCCACTACCACCATCACTACCACTACTACCGCTACCGCCACCGCTACTACCGCTACCGCTACTGCTACACCACTGCCATCGCTACTCGCCACCGCTGCTACTGCTACTACCACTGCCACTGCCACTACTGCTACCACCACTGCTACTGCTACTGCCATCGCTACCACCGCTATTACTACTACTACCACTACTACCACTGCTACCACCATCCGCTACTACCACTGCTACTGCCATTACCACTGCTATTACTACCACCACTACCACCGCTACCACTACTACCACTACCACTGCTACTACCACCACTGCCACCGTTACCAATACTACCACTGCTATTACCAATCACTACCACCACTACTACTGCTACTACTATCGCTACTGCTACTACTACTACTGCTATTACTACTACTACTACTACTGCTACTACTGCTACTGCTACTGCTGCTACTGCTACTACTACTGCTACTGCTACTACTGCTACTACTGCTACTACTGCTATTACTACTACTACTACTACTACTGCTACTACTGCTACTACTACTGCTACTACTGCTATTACTACTACTACTACTACTGCTACTACTGCTACTACTACTGCTACTGCTACTACTGCTACTACTACTGCTACTACTGCTATTACTACTACTACTACTACTGCTACTACTACTGCTACTACTACTGCTACTACTGCTATTACTACTACTACTACTACTGCTACTACTCAGAATCAGAATCAGAATCAGAATTACTTTTATTCATCCCCGAGGGGAAATTTTCTTTGTTACAGATGCAACCGACCAAGAGCCTGTACATCGAACAAGTTACAAAATAAGCTAAATACAATAAGATAAAAGATAAAATAGCTCTCTCTGGGAAATTATTTACATCAGTGACCTATTTGTGACTATATACATGTGTGAGCAGGAATAGGATGAAAGGATTGAGTAGTTTGTGAGTTAAAGTGCAGCGTTCAACAGTCTGATGGCGACAGGCAGGACAGATTTCCTGTGTCTCTCAGTGGAGCAGCGGCAGCCGCAGTCTATGGCTGAAAGAGCTCCTCTGATTGTCCAGCACCTTGTGGAGGGGGTGGGAGGGAGAGTCCAGGATAGTCCAGATTTTGTCCAGTATTCTCCTGTCCAACACCACCGCCAGAGAGTCCAGCTCCTCCCCCACAACATGTCCAGCCTTCCTAATGATCTTCTCGAGTCTATTAGTGTCCCTCAGGCGCAGACTGCTGCCCCAGCAGACTACAGCGTACATGATGGCACTGGCCACCATAGGCTCAGAGAACATCCTGAGCATCGTCCTGCAGATGTCAAAGGACCTCAGCCTCCTCAGGAAATAGAGGCGGCTCTGGCCCTTCTTGTAGACCGGCCCACGCTCCTGCTCCAGTCCAGTTTATTGTCCAAGTACACCCCCAGGTACTTGTACTCCTCCACCACGCCCACACTGACCCCCGGATGGAGATGGGGGTCACAGCAGCTTTGGTCCTCCTAAGGTCCACCACCAGTTCCTTTGTCTTCATCACGCTGAGCTGGAGGTGGTTCTCCTCACTCCAAGTGACAAAGTTGTCCACTACAGTCCTGTACTCCTCCTCGTCACCACCGCTGATGCATCCCACCACTGCAGAGTCGTCAGAAAACTTCTGAAGGTGGCAAGACTGGCTGCAGTAGTTGAAGTCTGTGGTGTAGAGGGTGAAGAGGAAGGGAGACAGGACTGTCCCCTGTGGAGCCCTCGGTGTTGCTGACCACTCTGTCCGACACACAGCTCTGCAAACGCACATACTGTGGTCTTCCAGTGAGGTAATCCACAATCCAGGACACCAAGGAGGCATCCACCTGCATCACTGCCAGCTTCTCAGCCAGCAGAGCCGGCCTGATGGTGCTGGAACGCACTGGAGAAGTCAAAAACATGATCCTCACAGTGGCGGCCGGTTTGTCCAGGTGGGAGTAGACTCTGTGGAGTAGGGTCAGGATGGCGTCATCTACTCCAAGGTGGGGCTGGTAGGCAAACTGGAGAGGGTCTTGCAGATGTTGGACCATAGGCCTCAGCTGCTGCAGGACGAGTCGCTCCAGAGTCTTCATGATGTGGGAGGTCAGTGCCACGGGCCTGTAGTCCTTAGGGTCGCTGGGGCGTGGCGTCTTCGGGACAGGGACGAGGCACGATGTCTTCCACAGCAGGGGGACTCTCTGAAGACTCAGGCTCAGGCTGAAGATCTGGTGCAGAACACCACTGAGCTGGGGAGCACAGCCCTTCAGG
>CM068360.1:35547820-35622820 GCA_034769755.1 Odontamblyopus lacepedii | reverse complement strand
AACACACTGTCTGTAACACACTGTCTGTAACACACAGTCTGTAACACACAGTCTGTAACACTGTCTGTAACACACTGTCTGTAACACACTGTCTGTAACACACTGTCTGTAACACACTGTAACACACAGTCTGTAACACACTGTAACACACAGTCTGTAACACACTGTCTGTAACACACAGTTTGTAACACTCTGTCTGTAACACTCTGTCTGTAACACTCTGTCTGTAACACTCTGTCTGTAACACTCTGTAACCCCGTCTGTGCTCTGACACACACGTGTGACTGTAGTTTTCTTAAAGCTGTAGGACCCTGACACACACTTGGGGCTCGTTTATTTTTATTGCAAGAGTGGAAATGTTTTGTTTTGAATTCTACGTCTGAACTGTTCTGTGTTAAGTTCCCTCTAAATATGACACCTCCTAATGTTGTTTCGTATTGTTTCTTTTAGTAATTAAATCCATTAACTCTTGTGGAGTCATTCATATGTGTCACATTTTCATCATTTACATTTTATCTTTGGAGATTTGATGAAGTACATTGTGACTTTTCCCATTAAATTTCTTACATTTATACACAAATGATTACAAACAATTATACATTATACACATATATACAGTATATATTATAGAACTATTATTATTAAAGAAGAAAATATCAGGATTATTATATATACATTATATACTTTAAACATTATAGATTATACATACAAATGATCATAAACAAATATACAAGATAGATATATAGATATATCTATACCTATCTATATCTATATCTATAGATATAGATATATAGATATAGATATATATGTTATATCCACGCGCTTTTACTAAACTTTCCACAGAAAAGCTCTGTTCAGACCCACAGACTCACGGTCTATGGTCTGACCCCTGCAGTTCCCGCGGTGTCCACCAGGCGGCGCCTCCCGCAGACTCAGGACCCGGAAGTAAACAAACCCCTGAGCAGCGCGTGGCTCTGCGCGTTTCTCCTCTGACTTTAAACAGGTTTATTCTGGATCTGAAACAGTGAGAATCATGCGGATAAACGAGGACACGATCCTGGAGGGACACAGAGCCGTGCTCGTGCCGTACACACCTGAGCACGTGCCCAGGTACGGAGGAAACACTGCATCCGGTTACTATAGCAACAATATGGGCTGAAACTGCGAGAGGAATTTAAATAAAGATGTTTTTTAGTTTCACCACTGTTCAGCTGTGAGAGTCTGTGTATAGAGAGAGTTTTGAGTGTTTTTAGTGTTTCTATTTTCTCTAAACTCTTTTCCCTCAGACAGTCGGTGGGTTTCAGATTCCAGAATGTGAAAATGTCGTACTCCAGGTTCGGGGCAGAGTTTTTCCCGTTGATCACGTTGTACTTTTTGATGAAATATCAAGAAAATAAAAATACAAATACTGAACCTGATCATTTCTGTCAAACCCTCGACCCAAGAACTCAACTTTAGCACAACAAAAATCTGCATTTTAACAACACTGACGTTCACTGCCCCATTAGGAGTCCGTATCAGTGGACTGCAGAATGTTGTGATGTCATCTGCAGCCCACCAGCAGTTTATTTATTTTCTATAAACTCTTTCCCTTCAGACGGTGGTGCACATTTGTTCATTTCTCCTCCGTGGTGCTCGGTCGTTCATTTCTCCTCCGTGGTGCTCGGTCGTTCATTTCTCCTCCGTGGTGCTCGGTCGTTCATTTCTCCTCCGTGGTGCTCGGTCGTTCATTTCTCCTCCGTGGTGCTCGGTCGTTCATTTCTCCTCCGTGGTGCACATTTGTTCATTTCTCCTCCGTGGTGCTCGGTTGTTCATTTCTCCTCCGTGGTGCTCGGTTGTTCATTTCTCCTCCGTGGTGCTCGGTTGTTCATTTCTCCTCCGTGGTGCACATTTGTTCATTTCTCCTCCGTGGTGCTCGGTTGTTCATTTCTCCTCCGTGGTGCTCGGTTGTTCATTTCTCCTCCGTGCTGCTCGGTTGTTCATTTCTCCTCCGTGGTGCTCGGTTGTTCATTTCTCCTCCGTGGTGCTCGGTCGTTCATTTCTCCTCCGTGGTGCTCGGTCGCTCATTTTCTCCTCCGTGGTGCTTTCGATCGTTTCATTTCTCCTCCGTGGTGCTCTGGTCGTTCATTTCTCTCCGTGGTGCTCGGCCGTTCATTTCTCCTCCGTGGTGCTTTCGGTCGTTCATTTCTCCTCCGTGGTGCTCGGTTGTTCATTTCTCCTCCGTGGTGCTCGGCCGTTCATTTCTCCGCCGTGGTGCTCGGCTGTTCATTTCTCCTCCGTGGTGCACATTTGTTCATTTCTCCTCCGTGGTGCTCGGTCGTTCATTTCTCCTCCGTGGTGCTCGGTTGTTCATTTCTCCTCCGTGGTGCACATTTGTTCATTTCTCCTCCGTGGTGCTCGGTTGTTCATTTCTCCTCCGTGGTGCACATTTGTTCATTTCTCCTCCGTGGTGCTCGGTTGTTCATTTCTCCTCCGTGGTGCTCGGTTGTTCATTTCTCCTCCGTGCTGCACATTTGTTCATTTCTCATCAGATGTGCTCGGTAGTTCATTTCTACTCCTTTGAGCTCGGTAGTTCATTTCTCCTCCGTGCTGCACATTTGTTCATTTCTCCTCCGTGGTGCTCGGTTGTTCATTTCTCCTCCGTGGTGCTCGGTTGTTCATTTCTCCTCCGTGGTGCTCGGTTGTTCATTTCTCCTCCGTGGTGCTCGGTTGTTCATTTCTCCTCCGTGGTGCTCGGTCGTTCATTTCTCCTCCGTGGTGCACATTTGTTCATTTCTCCTCCGTGGTGCTCGGTCGTTCATTTCTCCTCCGTGGTGCACATTTGTTAATTTCTCCTCCGTGGTGCTCGGTTGTTCATTTCTCCTCCGTGCTGCTCGGTTGTTCATTTCTCCTCCGTGGTGCTCGGTCGTTCATTTCTCCTCCGTGGTGCTCTGTCGTTCATTTCTCCTCCGTGGTGCTCGGTCGTTCATTTCTCCTCCGTGGTGCACATTTGTTCATTTCTCCTCCGTGGTGCTCGGTTGTTCATTTCTCCTCCGTGGTGCTCGGTTGTTCATTTCTCCTCCGTGGTGCTCGGTTGTTCATTTCTCCTCCGTGGTGCACATTTGTTCATTTCTCCTCCGTGGTGCTCGGTAGTTCATTTCTCCTCCGTGGTGCTCGGTCGTTCATTTCTCCTCCGTGCTGCTCGGTTGTTCATTTCACCTCCGTGGTGCTCGGTTGTTCATTTCTCCTCCGTGGTGCTCGTCGGTTCATTTCCTCCTCCGTGGTGCCCGGTCGTTCTTTTCTCCCCCGTGGTTCTCCGTCGTTCAGTGCTCCTCCGCGGTGCCCGGTCGCGCAGTTCTCCGCCGTGGTGCTCGGTCGTTCATTTCTCCTCCGTGGTGCTCGCTCGTTCAGTTCTCCTCCGTGGTGCCTCGGTTGTTCATTTCTCCTCCGTGGTGCTCGTGGGTCATTTCTCCTCCGTGGTGCTCGGTTGTTCATTTCTCCTCCGTGGTGCACATTTGTTCATTTCTCCTCCGTGGTGCTCGATCGTTCATTTCTCCTCCGTGGTGCCTTTCGGCTGTACATCTCTCCTCCGAGGAGCACATTTGTTCATTTCTCCTCCGTGGTGCTCGGTTGTTCATTTCTCCTCCGTGGTGCACATTTGTTCATTTCTCCTCCGTGGTGCTCGGTTGTTCATTTCTCCTCCGTGGTGCTCGGTTGTTCATTTCTCCTCCGTGCTGCACATTTGTTCATTTCTCCTCCGTGGTGCTCGGTTGTTCATTTCTCCTCCGTGGTGCTCGGTTGTTCATTTCTCCTCCGTGCTGCACATTTGTTCATTTCTCCTCCGTGGTGCTCTTCCGGTTGTTCATTTCTCCTCCGTGGTGCTCTGGTTGTTCATTTCTCCTCCGTGGTGCTGGTTGTTCATTTCTCCTCCGTGGTGCTTTCGGTTGTTCATTTCTCCTCCGTGGTGCTCGGTTGTTCATTTCTCCTCCGTGCTGCACATTTGTTCATTTCTCCTCCGTGGTGCTCGGTTGTTCATTTCTCCTCCGTGGTGCTCGGTTGTTCATTTCTCCTCCGTGCTGCACATTTGTTCATTTCTCCTCCGTGGTGCTCGGTTGTTCATTTCTCCTCCGTGGTGCTCGGTTGTTCATTTCTCCTCCGTGGTGCTCGGTTGTTCATTTCTCCTCCGTGCTGCTCGGTTGTTCATTTCTCCTCCGTGGTGCTCGGTCGTTCATTTCTCCTCCGTGGTGCTCGGTCGTTCATTTCTCCTCCGTGGTGCTCGGTGGTTCATTTCTCCTCCTTGGTGCTCGGTCGTTCATTTCTCCTCAGTGGTGCTCGGTCGTTCATTTCTCCTCCGTGGTGCTCGGTCGTTCATTTCTCCTCCGTGGTGCTCGGTTGTTCATTTCTCCTCCGTGGTGCTCGGTCGTTCATTTCTCCTCCGTGGTGCTCGGTCGCGTTTCATTTCTCCTCCGTGGTGCTCGGTTGTTCATTTCTCCTCCGTGGTGCTCGATGCGTTCATTTCTCCTCCGTGGTGCTCGGTTGTTCATTTCCTCCTCCGTGGTGCTTTCGGTCGTTTCATTTCTCCTCCGTGGTGCTCGATGCGTTCATTTCTCCTCCTGTGGTGCTTTCGGTGTTTCATTTCTCCTCCGTGGTGCTCGGTCGTTCATTTCTCCTCCGTGGTGCTTTCGGTCGTTCATTTCTCCTCCGTGGTGCTCGGTCGTTCATTTCTCCTCCGTGGTGCTCGGTCGTTCATTTCTCCTCCGTGGTGCTCGGTCGTTCATTTCTCCTCCGTGGTGCTCGGTTGTTCATTTCTCCTCCGTGGTGCTCGGTCGTTCATTTCTCCTCCGTGGTGCTCGGTTGTTCATTTCTCCTCCGTGGTGCACATTTGTTCATTTCTCCTCCGTGGTGCTCGGTTGTTCATTTCTCCTCCGTGGTGCTCGGTTGTTCATTTCTCCTCCGTGGTGCTCTTTTGTTCATTTCTCCTCCGTGGTGCTCGGTTGTTCATTTCTCCTCCGTGGTGCTCGGTTGTTCATTTCTCCTCCGTGCTGCACATTTGTTCATTTCTCCTCGGTGGTGCTCGGTTGTTCATTTCTCCTCCGTGGTGCACATTTGTTCATTTCTCCTCCGTGGTGCTCGGTTGTTCATTTCTCCTCCGTGGTGCTCGGTTGTTCGTTTCTCCTCCGTGGTGCTCGGTTGTTCATTTCTCCTCCGTGGTGCTCGGTCGCTCATTTCTCCTCCGTGGTGCTCGGTCGTTCATTTCTCCTCCGTGGTGCTCGGTTGTTCATTTCTCCTCCGTGGTGCTCGGTCGTTCATTTCTCCTCCGTGGTGCTCGGTTGTTCATTTCTCCTCCGTGGTGCGCATTTGTTCATTTCTCCTCCGTGGTGCTCGGTTGTTCATTTCTCCTCCGTGGTGCTCGGTTGTTCATTTCTCCTCCGTGCTGCACATTTGTTCATTTCTCCTCCGTGGTGCTCGGTTGTTCATTTCTCCTCCGTGGTGCTCGGTTGTTCATTTCTCCTCCGTGCTGCACATTTGTTCATTTCTCCTCCGTGGTGCTCGGTTGTTCATTTCTCCTCGGTGGTGCTCGGTTGTTCATTTCTCCTCCGTGGTGCACATTTGTTCATTTCTCCTCCGTGGTGCTCGGTTGTTCATTTCTCCTCCGTGGTGCTCGGTCGCTCATTTCTCCTCCGTGGTGCTCGGTCGCTCATTTCTCCTCCGTGGTGCTCGGTCGCTCATTTCTCCTCCGTGGTGCTCGGTTGTTCATTTCTCCTCCGTGCTGCTCGGTTGTTCATTTCTCCTCCGTGCTGCTCGGTTGTTCATTTCTCCTCCGTGGTGCTCGGTCGTTCATTTCTCCTCCGTGGTGCTCGGTCGTTCATTTCTCCTCCGTGGTGCTCGGTCGCTCATTTCTCCTCCGTGGTGCTCGGTCGCTCATTTCTCCTCCGTGGTGCTCGGTTGTTCATTTCTCCTCCGTGGTGCTCGGTCGCTCATTTCTCCTCCGTGCTGCTCGGTCGTTCATTTCTCCTCCGTGCTGCTCGGTCGTTCATTTCTCCTCCGTGGTGCTCGGTCGTTCATTTCTCCTCCGTGGTGCTCGGTTGTTCATTTCTCCTCCGTGGTGCTCGGTTGTTCATTTCTCCTCCGTGGTGCTCGGTTGTTCATTTCTCCTCCGTGGTGCTCGGTTGTTCATTTCTCCTCCGTGGTGCTCGGTCGCTCATTTCTCCTCCGTGGTGCTCGGTTGTTCATTTCTCCTCCGTGGTGCTCGGTTGTTCATTTCTCCTCCGTGCTGCTCGGTCGTTCATTTCTCCTCCGTGGTGCTCGGTCGTTCATTTCTCCTCCGTGGTGCTCGGTCGTTCATTTCTCCTCCGTGGTGCTCGGTTGTTCATTTCTCCTCCGTGGTGCTCGGTTGTTCATTTCTCCTCCGTGCTGCTCGGTTGTTCATTTCTCCTCCGTGGTGCTCGGTTGTTCATTTCTCCTCCGTGCTGCTCGGTTGTTCATTTCTCCTCCGTGCTGCTCGGTTGTTCATTTCTCCTCCGTGGTGCTCGGTTGTTCATTTCTCCTCCGTGCTGCTCGGTTGTTCATTTCTCCTCCGTGGTGCTCGGTTGTTCATTTCTCCTCCGTGGTGCTCGGTTGTTCATTTCTCCTCCGTGGTGCTCGGTCGTTCATTTCTCCTCCGTGGTGCTCGGTTGTTCATTTCTCCTCCGTGGTGCTCGGTTGTTCATTTCTCCTCCGTGGTGCTCGGTTGTTCATTTCTCCTCCGTGGTGCTCGGTTGTTCATTTCTCCTCCGTGGTGCTCGGTTGTTCGTTTCTCCTCCGTGCTGCACATTTGTTCATTTCTCCTCCGTGGTGCTCGGTCGTTCATTTCTCCTCCGTGGTGCTCGGTTGTTCATTTCTCCTCCGTGGTGCTCGGTCGTTCATTTCTCCTCCGTGGTGCTCGGTTGTTCATTTCTCCTCCGTGGTGCTCGGTTGTTCATTTCTCCTCCGTGGTGCTCGGTCGTTCGTTTCTCCTCCGTGGTGCTCGGTTGTTCATTTCTCCTCCGTGGTGCTCGGTTGTTCATTTCTCCTCCGTGGTGCTCGGTCGTTCATTTCTCCTCCGTGGTGCTCGGTCGTTCATTTCTCCTCCGTGGTGCTCGGTTGTTCATTTCTCCTCCGTGCTGCACATTTGTTCATTTCTCCTCCGTGGTGCTCGGTCGTTCATTTCTCCTCCGTGGTTCATTTCTCCTCCGTGGTGCTCGGTTGTTCATTTCTCCTCCGTGCTGCTCGGTTGTTCATTTCTCCTCCGTGCTGCTCGGTTGTTCATTTCTCCTCCGTGGTGCTCGGTCGTTCATTTCTCCTCCGTGGTGCTCGGTCGTTCATTTCTCCTCCGTGGTGCTCGGTCGTTCATTTCTCCTCCGTGGTGCTCGGTCGTTCATTTCTCCTCCGTGGTGCTCGGTCGTTCATTTCTCCTCCGTGGTGCTCGGTTGTTCATTTCTCCTCCGTGCTGCACATTTGTTCATTTCTCCTCCGTGGTGCTCGGTTGTTCATTTCTCCTCCGTGGTTCATTTCTCCTCCGTGGTGCTCGGTCGTTCATTTCTCCTCCGTGGTGCTCGGTCGTTCATTTCTCCTCCGTGGTGCTCGGTCGTTCATTTCTCCTCCGTGGTTCATTTCTCCTCCGTGGTGCTCGGTCGTTCATTTCTCCTCCGTGGTGCTCGGTCGTTCATTTCTCCTCCGTGGTGCTCGGTCGTTCATTTCTCCTCCGTGCTGCACATTTGTTCATTTCTCCTCCGTGGTGCTCGGTTGTTCATTTCTCCTCCGTGGTGCTCGGTCGTTCATTTCTCCTCCGTGGTGCTCGGTCGTTCATTTCTCCTCCGTGGTGCTCGGTCGTTCATTTCTCCTCCGTGGTGCTCGGTCGTTCATTTCTCCTCCGTGCTGCACATTTGTTCATTTCTCCTCCGTGGTGCTCGGTTGTTCATTTCTCCTCCGTGGTGCTCGGTTGTTCATTTCTCCTCCGTGGTGCACATTTGTTCATTTCTCCTCCGTGGTGCTCGGTTGTTCATTTCTCCTCCGTGCTGCACATTTGTTCATTTCTCCTCCGTGGTGCTCGGTCGTTCATTTCTCCTCCGTGGTTCATTTCTCCTCCGTGGTGCTCGGTTGTTCATTTCTCCTCCGTGCTGCTCGGTTGTTCATTTCTCCTCCGTGCTGCTCGGTTGTTCATTTCTCCTCCGTGGTGCTCGGTCGTTCATTTCTCCTCCGTGGTGCTCGGTCGTTCATTTCTCCTCCGTGGTGCTCGGTCGTTCATTTCTCCTCCGTGGTGCTCGGTTGTTCATTTCTCCTCCGTGGTTCATTTCTCCTCCGTGGTGCTCGGTCGTTCATTTCTCCTCCGTGGTGCTCGGTCGTTCATTTCTCCTCCGTGGTGCTCGGTCGTTCATTTCTCCTCCGTGGTTCATTTCTCCTCCGTGGTGCTCGGTCGTTCATTTCTCCTCCGTGCTGCACATTTGTTCATTTCTCCTCCGTGGTGCTCGGTTGTTCATTTCTCCTCCGTGGTGCTCGGTCGTTCATTTCTCCTCCGTGGTGCTCGGTCGTTCATTTCTCCTCCGTGGTGCTCGGTCGTTCATTTCTCCTCCGTGGTGCTCGGTCGTTCATTTCTCCTCCGTGCTGCACATTTGTTCATTTCTCCTCCGTGGTGCTCGGTTGTTCATTTCTCCTCGGTGGTGCTCGGTTGTTCATTTCTCCTCCGTGGTGCACATTTGTTCATTTCTCCTCCGTGGTGCACATTTGTTCATTTCTCCTCCGTGGTGCTCGGTCGTTCATTTCTCCTCCGTGGTGCTCGGTCGTTCATTTCTCCTCCGTGGTGCTCGGTCGTTCATTTCTCCTCCGTGGTTCATTTCTCCTCCGTGGTGCTCGGTCGTTCATTTCTCCTCCGTGGTGCTCGGTCGTTCATTTCTCCTCCGTGGTGCTCGGTCGTTCATTTCTCCTCCGTGCTGCACATTTGTTCATTTCTCCTCCGTGGTGCTCGGTTGTTCATTTCTCCTCCGTGGTGCTCGGTCGTTCATTTCTCCTCCGTGGTGCTCGGTCGTTCATTTCTCCTCCGTGGTGCTCGGTCGTTCATTTCTCCTCCGTGGTGCTCGGTCGTTCATTTCTCCTCCGTGCTGCACATTTGTTCATTTCTCCTCCGTGGTGCTCGGTTGTTCATTTCTCCTCCGTGGTGCTCGGTTGTTCATTTCTCCTCCGTGGTGCACATTTGTTCATTTCTCCTCCGTGGTGCTCGGTTGTTCATTTCTCCTCCGTGCTGCTCGGTTGTTCATTTCTCCTCCGTGCTGCTCGGTTGTTCATTTCTCCTCCGTGGTGCTCGGTCGTTCATTTCTCCTCCGTGGTGCTCGGTCGTTCATTTCTCCTCCGTGGTGCTCGGTCGTTCATTTCTCCTCCGTGGTGCTCGGTTGTTCATTTCTCCTCCGTGGTTCATTTCTCCTCCGTGGTGCTCGGTCGTTCATTTCTCCTCCGTGGTGCTCGGTCGTTCATTTCTCCTCCGTGGTGCTCGGTCGTTCATTTCTCCTCCGTGGTTCATTTCTCCTCCGTGGTGCTCGGTCGTTCATTTCTCCTCCGTGCTGCACATTTGTTCATTTCTCCTCCGTGGTGCTCGGTCGTTCATTTCTCCTCCGTGGTGCTCGGTCGTTCATTTCTCCTCCGTGGTGCTCGGTTGTTCATTTCTCCTCCGTGGTGCTCGGTTGTTCATTTCTCCTCCGTGGTGCTCGGTCGTTCATTTCTCCTCCGTGGTGCTCGGTCGTCCTGGTTTGTTGCAGGTATCACCAGTGGATGCAGAGTGAGGAGCTGCAGAGACTCACGGCCTCGGAGCCCCTGAGTCTGCAGCAGGAGTACGACATGTGCACGAGCTGGAGGCGCGACGCAGACAGTGAGTTTAACCCGGACACAATGAACTTTACACCGTCTGTGTTAAACCTGACGGAGCCTGAGACTCAGAGAAGCACTTAGAGAGAGTTTTACTTTGCTGTTTTTTACATTTATTTCACTCATGAAACTCTATCGATACATAAACGTGAAGGAAAAGCAGCAGGAAGTAGAAACCTGTGAGATCCGCCCCTTTTCTGACACCTCAGCAGTTCCAGCTTCGTTTATAAGCGACTTATTTACACATGAAACACTCGTTATTAACACAAAAGGACAGTTCAGACTTCAGACGTTTCTTTAAACCTCGAACGGACTTTAAAGATTTGAGTTTTTCATTTGGACTTTTCTATAAACTCCGACACCTTTGATTCAAACACATTTTTCCACTGAGTTTTTATTCCTTATTTTTTTACTTTATTTGGACATTTGTACATTTGTAGAATTGTTTTGACACGTGTCTCTCGCTCTTTTTTGCTTCTTATTCAGAATTTATCTTCATCTTTTATATTGTTTTGACTCTTTGTTCTTCTCTTATACAGTGGGTCAAAGTTTATTCACGTGTTTGACTCTTTATTCTTCATCTGTTTCATCTGCAAAGCTCCAGACGCTCTGCTCCACCCTGTGATGTCATCAAGTGGTCGTTTCTCCTTTTCCCTTTAGTTCAGTCGAGGCGACTCCAGGACTGAAACGATCCGGGTGATTCTAGTGAAGGTGGAGTTTAAAAACACGGTGGAGCACTTCCTGTATCACCACACGATGACATCACCAGGTGGAGCAGAGTGTTTCTGTGGAGAGCTCTGGAGTCTTACCCGTTTGTCGTGCGCTTTCAGAGTGCACGTTCATCGTGTTGGACCGGGAGCAGTGGAACGCCGGAGCGCCGGAGGAGCAGTGCATGATGGGAGACGTGAACCTGTTTCTGACCGACCCCGGCGACCCCGGCGTGGCCGAGCTGGAGGTCATGATCGCAGGTCAGAGGTCAAAGTTCATCCAGAAAGTCTCAAACTGCAGCGGTTTGTGCTGTTCCGGGTTAAATAGAGTCTGGTGTTTTCCAGAGCCCAGATTCCGGGGAAAAGGCGTCGGGACAGAAGTCGTCTGCATCATGATGAGCTACGGTCAGAAAACACAGTCTGAGTTCATCCGTTTGGCCGTTTAAAGCTGAGTTTTTATTCCTGTAGAGTTCAGAATATCAGAGCAGGTCTGAGAACAGACGGAAGATTTAACTTCCTGTTTTCCAGGGAGACTTTCTTCCTTTGTCTGGAATGTTCCACAGTTCCCACGTTTCCATGAAGCTTTAATTCCCCCCAAAAAATTTAACTCTGAATCAAACTGAACTCCTCTTTAAAAAGTCCTGGGAAACACTTAAGAATGAAAACGATTATTCTAAATCCTGAAGTCAGTGGGTTTGTTCTGATTTTAAAGCCGAATGAATTTCTTCCTGGATCCTGTAAACGTTTCTTCTTCTTCACAATAATCCCGGTGGTTGGAGCTCGTTGGCTCGTCCTTCTGACTCGATCCGGACGATCCGGCTCCTCCAGTCGTCTCTCGGGACTTTCCTCCACGTCTCTTTGGATTTGTGAGCGGGATGTGGGAGTGGGCTGAGGTGTGGCAGCCTCACACTCAGTTTGTCTTCTTCCTCCTTCTCCCACACTCTTCCCTTCTCCTCCTCAGCTCACAGACGGAAAGTGTGAGGACAGAATTCTCCAGCTGCTGCTTCATTATCATCAGAACCACTGCGGAAAAAGTTCTGATCGTGTTTGTGTCGGCGGCGAAACGACAAACCGAGATGACAGAAAAGAGCAGCTGAAGTGTGGGTTTTCTTCCCAAAGACGGAAATACATTTGTGTCGCTGTCCAATCAGCACCTTCCCCACTACAGACGCTGAGAACTATTAAATAAAGACCATTTAACCTGTTTCCATGGAAACCTCAACTCACTATTATTATTTCCATGGAAACTCCAAGGAGAAGATTTGAATTCAGAATTAAAAAACATCCTGCAAACGTGGGCAGTGCGACATTAAACCTTTTTATCTGCACGGAGACCAAACCAGACCGTGTTCCAGGTCAGATCTGTGGAGAGGCGACGCCGCTCACAGTCACAACGTCTGTTTGACTCTGTATTTTTGAGCTCTAAAACCGCCTGTGATTGAATAAAGCTTCGAGCTGGTTCATGTCACACTGTGGGACATTCCGGGCAGAGAAGTGACGTCTCCATAGAAACAAACAGGTGACAGAGCCCAACCAGAAAAGTTACAGAGAGCAGCTTTACGTGTGCACAGAATCCTGTCGTCATTTAAAAAGTCCATAAACGTGACAGAATCGTTCCGTTTGTTTTTCAGGAATCTCCAAACTCGGGATTAAAAAGTTCCAGGTGAAAATCGGTTTGGAAAATGAGATCAGCGTCGGCCTGTTCAAGAAACTCCGCTTCAGCGAGGTGAAGGTTCACAGCCGAGACTCTGAAGAAAACAGAACTCACTTTTTATAATTGTTTGTAAACTCCGGCGCAGGTTTCCCGGTGTCCGGTGTTTCGGGAAGTCACTCTGGAGCTGCAGGTGGAACCTTCAGTCCAGACCTGGATCCAGGACCGGACTTCACAGGTCCAGGAGCGGGACTACAGGGAGAGCTGCAAGAGGCGGAAACCGGAGCAGGGACCGAACCAGGACTGAACCAGGACTGAACAGGGACTGAACTGGGACTGAACCGAGACTCAACCGGGACTGAACCGGGTCTGAACCGAGACTGAACCGAGACTGAACCGGGACTGAACCGGGACTGAACCGAGACTGAACCGGGACTGAACCGGGACCGAACCGAGACTGAACCGGGACTGAACCGGGACTGAACCGGGTCTGAACCGGGACTGAACCGGGACTGAACCGGGACTGAACCGGGACTGAACCGGGACTGAACCGGGACTGAACCGGGACCGAACCGGGACTGAACCGGGACTGAACCAGGACTGAAGCGGGTGTAAATCAGGAGTAAAGTTCTGGACAGGTCTCGGAGGTGGATGTTGGACTCTCCAGTGTTCAGTTTTAGCGCAGTTTAATTTCAAACCAAAGTTAAAGCTCCAGTCTGGAACTTTTTCGCAAAAAAATCGACTAAAACCTCCTTTTTTTGCACTGGAAAAACCATTTAAACCCACGTGAGTGTGCGCCGCTCGCATCTCCACAAACCTGACTCTGATCTGTCCTGGACAAGGCTCCTGCTCGTTTCCATGGAGACGTTGATCCTTTGGCTGTAATGTTCCACAGTGCAGCTTTAAACTCACCTCCGTCCGTGGAGAACGAGACGCAGCAGCTCCAGAAAGTTCCACACTGTTGCTTTAAACACAGCGACTTTTATTTATTATTTACTGTTATTTACAGTGAAACACAAAAGTACAGAAAAGTGCGGAAAGAAAAAAAGAAAATTATTCTAGAATTTTATAAAATAAAAATGGAAAATTTTATAAAATATCACGTTTAACCAAGAACCGGGACTAAACCAGGACTAAACCAGGACTAAACCAGGACTAAACCAAGACTAAACCAGGACTAAACCAGGACAAAACCAGGACTGAACCAGGGACAAAACCAGGACTAAACCGGGACTAAACCGGGACTAAACCAGGACTAAACCGGGACTAAACCGGGACTAAACCAGGACTAAACCAGGGACAAAACCAGGACTGAACCGGGACTGAACCGGGACTAAACCGGGACTAAACCGGGACTAAACCAGGACTAAACCGGGACTGAACCGGGACTAAACCGGGACTAAACCGGGACTAAACCGGGACTAAACCGGGACTAAACCAGGACTAAACCAGGACTGAAGCTGGACTAAACCAGGACTAAACCAGGACTAAACCAGGGACTAAACCAGGACTAAACCAGGACTAAACCAGGACTAAACCAGGGACTAAACCAGGACTAAACCAGGACTAAACCAGGACTAAACCAGGGAGAAAACCAGGACTGAAGCTGGACTGAAGCTGGACTAAACCAGGGACTAAACCAGGACTAAACCAGGACTAAACCAGGGACTAAACCAGGACTAAACCAGGGACTAAACCAGGACTAAACCAGGACTAAATCAGGACTAAACCAGGGACTAAACCAGGACTAAACCAGGACTAAACCAGGACTAAACCAGGACTAAACCAGGACTGAAGCTGGACTACAAATACAGAAAAGTGCTGAAATAAAATGTAAAAAATGTAATTGAGTTCTAGAAAAAATAAAAAAGTATAAAAAAAATTGTATAAAACATGTTTAGTAAATAAAACATTTGAAATAAAACGTGTTGAAGAGTTTCGGGTCGGTCCGGGTCGGTCCGGCTCGGTCCGGGTCGGTCCGGGTCGGTCCGGGTCGGTCCGGCTCGGTCCGGGTCGGTCCGGGTCCGGCGGGAGGGCATCCGTCACAGCAGCGTGTGGAACATCCGGGTCTTGAGGTTCTGGGTCTTGGTCCGGTTCCGGGTCCAGTGCTTCAGGGCCTTGTAGACGCTGGACCCGGTCCGGACCACGGAGAACAGGGAGTTCTGCGGCGCCGCCTGCAGGAAGCGCGGGGAACAGCGGCGCAGAACCTCCAGGTCCACGGAGAACTGCCCCGGGGCAAACTGACACACCGTCACCACGGTAACCCAAGACCCCGCCCACCCGCACCTGAGGGGGGCGGAGCCTGTGAACGAGCACTCACCTGAGAGAGAGACCGGGATTAAACCAGAGAGAGACCGGGATTAGACCAGAGAGAGACCGGGACTAGACCAGAGAGAGACCGGGATTAGACCAGAGAGAGACCGGGACTAGACCAGAGAGAGACCGGGATTAGACCAGAGAGAGACCGGGATGAGACCAGAGAGAGACCGGGACTAGACCAGAGAGAGACCGGGACTAGACCAGAGAGAGACCGGGATGAGACCAGAGAGAGACCGGGACTAGACCAGAGAGAGACCGGGATTAAACCGGAGAGAGACCGGGACTAGAGCGGGACTAAACAAGGACTAAACCAGTTCTAATCCTGGTCTCGCAGTATTTCTATGGTAGTATCTGTATTGTGGCAGGTGCGTCTCACCTGGGCGCGTGGCCACGCCCCTCTCCCAGGACACGCCCCCCTCCTCGCTCAGGCCCAGCCCACTCAGGTTACAGAGCGCGAGCAGACACGCCTCCTCCAGCAGGGGGCGCTGGGAGGAACACGCCTCCTCCAGCAGGGGGCGCTGGGACAGACCAAACAGGATCGAGACCAGACGAGGGACAGCGCCACAACGAACACACTGGTCCTGGAGTTTACCTGAGAGGAGGAGGAAGAGGAGAAGGAGGAGGAGGAGGAAGAGGAGGAGGAGGAAGAGGAGGAGGAGGAGGAAGAGGAAGAGGAGGAGGAGGAAGAGGAAGAGGAGGAGGAAGAGGAGGAGGAAGAGGAAGAGGAGGAGGAGGAAGAGGAAGAGGAGGAGGAAGAGGAAGAGGAGGAGGAAGAGGAGGAAGAAGCAGGAAGCACAGAGGGGTTTGTGTACATGTGGGATGAACACTGCAGTGCTCAGAAACTCCCCCTATTTGTTTACAGTTTCAAAACCAGTTTCATAAACAAATAGGGGGAGTTTCTCAGTCATTTAGGGATCTAACTCCCCTCTTCAGGCAGATAGAAGTCAGTGTCTCCAGCGTCTGAGCACAATTGTCAGAGGTCAAGGGTCAGGGGTCAGGGGTCGGGGGTCAGAGGTCTGGACTTTGGTGGTGGACACCGGGACCAGCAGGTGCCACAGGGGGGCGCCAGTCCCTAAAACTGTTGTTGTGTCCTTAGGCAAGACACCTGCCTTTAAGAAAGTGGAGGGAGCGTTGGTGGAGGGGCAGATGGGGCTTCAGTCCTGGTTCAGTCCTGGTTCAGTCCTGGTTCAGTCCTGGTTCAGTCCCTGGTTTAGACTTGGTTTAGTCCTGGTTTAGTCCTGGTTTATTCCCTGGTTTAGACTTGGTTTAGTCCTGGTTTAGTCCTGGTTTAGTCCTGGTTTAGTCCCTGGTTTAGACTTGGTTTAGTCCTGGTTTAGTCTTGGTTTAGTCCTGGTTTAGTCCCTGGTTTAGACTTGGTTTAGTCCTGGTTCAGTCCTGGTTCAGTCCTGGTTTAGTCCTGGTTCAGTCCTGGTTTAGTCCTGGTTCAGTCCTGGTTCAGTCCTGGTTTAGTCCTGGTTCAGTCCTGGTTTAGTCCTGGTTCAGTCCTGGTTCAGTCCTGGTTCAGTCCTGGTTCAGTCCTGGTTTAGTCCCTGGTTTAGACTTGGTTTAGTCCTGGTTCAGTCCTGGTTCAGTCCTGGTTCAGTCCTGGTTCAGTCCTGGTTCAGTCCTGGTTTAGTCCTGGTTCAGTCCTGGTTCAGTCCTGGTTCAGTCCTGGTTCAGTCCTGGTTTAGTCCTGGTTTAGTCCCTGGTTTAGTCCTGGTTTAGTCCCTGGTTTAGACTTGGTTTAGTCCTGGTTCAGTCCTGGTTTAGTCCTGGTTCAGTCCTGGTTCTGTCCTGGTTTAGTCCTGGTCCAGGTCTCACTGTTGTCGCAGCACATGCGGCTCAGGGCTGTGGCCGTGTGGATCAGCAGGTCCTGGTTTGGACTCGTCAGGACTGAGATCAGAGCCGGGACCAGACCAGAGTCTCCGAAGCCTTTACGCACCAGAGCTGTGGAAGGGAGAGCGCCGATTCAGAGGAGGAAGAGGACGAGACTCGGTTGTCGCTCGGACTCTCGGCCGTCGCTCGGACTCGGTCGTCACTCGGACTCTCGGTCGTCGCTCGGACTCTCAGTCGCTCGGACTCGGTCGTCGCTCGGACTCTCAGTCGCCGACGGTCGTCGCCGCCGACTCTCGGTCGCCGCCGACTCGCCGCCGCCGACTCGGTCGTCGCTCGGACTCGGTCGTCGCTCGGACTCTCGGTCGCCGCCGACTCGCCGCCGCCGACTCGCCGCCGCTGACTCGGCCGCCGCCGACTCGGTCGCCGCCGACGCGTCGCCGCTGACTCGGTCGCCGCCGACTTCAGTCGCCGCCGACTTCAGTCGCCGCCGACTCGGCCGCCGCCGACTCAGTCGCCGCCGACTTCAGTCGCCGCCGACTCGGTCGCCGCCGACTCAGTCGTCGCTCGGACTCTCAGTCGTCGCTCGGACTCTCAGTCGTCGCTCGGACTCGGTCGTCGCCGACTTCAGTCGCCGCCGACTTCAGTCGCCGCCGACTCGGTCGCCGCCGGACTCGGCCGCCGCCGACTCTCAGTCGCCGCCGGACTCTCAGTCGCCGCCGACTCTCAGTCGCCGCCGACTCGGTCGCCGCCGACTCTCGGTCGCCGCCGGACTTCAGTCGCCGCCGACTCGGTCGCCGCCGACTCGGCCGCCGCTGACTCTCGGTCGCCGCCGGACTTCGGTCGCCGCCGGACTCGCCGCCGCCGACTTCGCCGCCGCTGACTCGGTCGTCCGCCGGACTCGGTCGCCGCCGACTTCCGGTCGCCGCCGGACTCGCCGCCGCCGACTCGGCCGCCGCCGGACTTCGCCGCCGGACTCGCCGCCGCTTCGGATGCGGTCGCCGGACTCGGTCGCCGCCGGACTTCAGTCGCCGCCGACTCTCAGTCGCCGCCGGACTCGGTCGCCGCCGGACTCAGTCGCCGCCGACTCTCAGTCGCCGCCGACTTCGGTCGCCGCCGACTCAGTCGCCGCCGACTCTCAGTCGCCGCCGACTTCAGTCGCCGCCGACTCGGTCGCCGCCGACTCAGTCGCCGCCGACTCTCAGTCGCCGCCGACTCGGCCGCCGCCGGACTCAGTCGCCGCCGACTCTCAGTCGCCGCCGACTTCAGTCGCCGCCGACTCGTCGCCGCCGACTCTCAGTCGCCGCCGGACTCTCAGTCGCCGCCGACTCGGTCGCCGCCGACTCGGTCGCCGCCGACTCTCAGTCGCCGCCGGACTCTCAGTCGCCGCCGGACTTCAGTCGCCGCCGGACTCGGCCGCCGCTGACTTCGGTCGCCGCCGACTCTCGGTCGCCGCCGACTCGGCCGCCGCCGACTCGTCGCCGCCGACTTCTCGGTCGCCGCCGACTTCTCGGTCGCCGCCGACTCGGCCGCCGCCGACTTCGCCGCCGCCGACTCGGTCGCCGCTGACTCGGTCGCCGCCGACTTCTCGGTCGCCGCTGACTCGCCGCCGCCGACTCGCCGCCGCCGACTCGGTCGCCGCCGACTCGGCCGCCGCTGATGCGGCCGCCGCCGACTCGGTCGCCGCCGACTTCAGTCGCCGCCGACTTCTCAGTCGCCGCCGACTCGGTCCGCCGCCGACTCAGTCGCCGCCGGACTTCAGTCGCCGCCGACTCGGCCGCCGCCGACTCAGTCGCCGCCGACTTCAGTCGCCGCCGACTCTCAGTCGCCGCCGACTCGGCCGCCGCCGACTTCAGTCGCCGCCGACTCTCAGTCGCCGCCGACTCGGCCGCCGCCGACTCGGCCGCCGCCGACTCTCGGTCGCCGCCGACTTCAGTCGCCGCCGACTCGCCGCCGCCGACTCGGCCGCCGCCGACTCTCAGTCGCCGCCGACTTCAGTCGCCGCCGACTCGGTCGCTACTGGACTTCTCGGTCGCCGCCGACTCTCAGTCGCCGCCGACTCGTCGCCGCCGACTCGGTCGCCGCCGACTTCGGTCGCCGCTGACTCTCGGTCGCCGCCGACTCGCCGCGGCTCGACTCGCCGCCGCCGACTTCTCGGTCGCCGCCGACTCGTCGCCGCCGGACTCGCCGCCGCCGACTTCTCGGTCGCCGCCGACTCGCCGCCGCTGACTTCGCCGCCGCCGACTCGGCCGCCGCCGACTTCAGTCGCCGCCAGACTTCAGTCGCCGCCGACTTCCTCGGTCGCCGCCGACTCGCCGCCGCCGACTTCAGTCGCCGCCGGACTCCGGCCGCCGCTGACTTCTCGGCCGCCGCCGACTCTCAGTCGCCGCCGACTCAGTCGCCGCCGGACTCAGTCGCCGCCGACTCTCAGTCGCCGCCGACTCTCAGTCGCCGCTGACTCTCAGTCGCCGCCGACTCGGCCGCCACTGACTTCTCGGTCGCCGCCGACTTCGGTCGCCGCTGACTCGTCGCCGCCGACTCTCGGTCGCCGCTGACTTCGGTCGCCGCCGACTCGCCGCCGCCGACTCGCCGCCGCCGACTTCGGTCGCCGCCGACTCGCCGCCGCCGACTCGGCCGCCGCCGACTCTCGGTTGTCGCCGACTCGGCCGCCGCCGACTCTCAGTCGCCGCCGACTCGGTCGCCGCCGACTCTCGGCCGCCGCCGACTTCAGTCGCCGCCGGACTCAGTCGCCGCCGACTCAGTCGCCGCCGACTCTCAGTCGCCGCCGACTTCAGTCGCCGCTGACTCGGCCGCCGCCGACTCGCCGCCGCCGACTCGGCCGCCGCCGACTTCTCGGTTGTCGCCGACTCGGTCGCCGCCGACTTCAGTCGCCGCCGACTCGGCCGCCGCCGGACTTCGGCCGCCGCTGACTCTCGGTCGCCGCCGACTCAGTCGCCGCCGACTCAGTCGCCGCCGACTTCAGTCGCCGCCGACTCTCAGTCGCCGCCGACTCTCAGTCGCCGCCGACTCGGCCGCCGCCGACTCTCGGTCGCCGCCGACTTCAGTCGCCGCCGACTCCGGCCGCCGCTGACTCGGTCGCCGCTGACTTCGGTCGCCGCTGACTTCGGTCGCCGCCGACTTCGGTCGCCGCCGACTCGCCGCCGCCGGACTCGGCCGCCGCCGACTTCGGTCGCCGCCGACTCGGTCGCCGCCGACTCGCCGCCGCCGACTTCGGTCGCCGCCGACTCGGTCGCCGCTGACTCGCCGCCGCCGGACTCGCCGCCGCCGGACTTCAGTCGCCGCCGACTTCAGTCGCCGCCGACTCGCCGCCGCTGACTCGGTCGCCGCCGGACTCTTCAGTCGCCGACTCGTCGCCGCCGACTCGCCGCCGCCGGACTCGGCCGCCGCCGACTTCAGTCGCCGGACTCGGCCGCCACTGACTCTCGGTCGCCGCCGGACTTCAGTCGCCGGACTCGCCGCCGCCGACTCTCGGTCGCCGCCGACTCGCCGCCGCTGACTCGCCGCCGCTGACTTCGCCGCCGCCGACTCGGTCGCCGCCGGACGCGTCGCCGCCGGACTCGGTCGCCGCCGGACTCTCAGTCGCCGCCGGACTTCAGTCGCCGCCGACTCGTCGCCGCCGACTTCTCGGCCGCCGCCGACTTCAGTCGCCGCTGACTCGTCGCCGCCGACTCGTCGCCGCTGACTCTCGGTCGCCGCTGACTCGTCGCCGCTGACTCGGCCGCCGCTGACTCGTCCGCCGCCGACTCGCCGCCGCCGACTCTCGGTCGCCGCCGACTTCAGTCGCCGCCAGACTTCAGTCGCCGCCGGACTTCTCGGTCGCCGCCGACTCGGTCGCCGCCGACTCTCAGTCGCCGCTGACTCGGCCGCCGCCGACTTCTCGGCCGCCGCCGACTTCAGTCGCCGCTGACTTCAGTCGCCGCCGACTCAGTCGCCGCCGACTTCAGTCGCCGCCGACTTTCAGTCGCCGCTGACTTCAGTCGCCGCCGGACTCGGTCGCTACTGACTTCGGTCGCCGCCGACTTCTCGGTCGCCGCCGGACTCGGTCGCCGCCGACTTCCTGGTCGCCGCCGGACTTCTCGGTCGCCGCCGACTCGCCGCCGCCGGACTCGCCGCCGCTGACTTCTCGGTCGCCGCCGACTCGCCGCCGCCGGACTCGGCCGCCGCCGACTTCTCGGTTGTCGCTGACTCGGTCGCCGCTGACTTCAGTCGCCGCTGACTCGGTCCGCCGCTGACTTCTCGGCCGCCGCCGACTTCAGTCGCCGCCGACTCAGTCGCCGCCGACTCAGTCGCCGCCGACTCTCAGTCGCCGCCGACTTCTCAGTCGCCGCCGACTCGGTCGCCGCTGACTCGCCGCCGCTGACTCGCCGCCGCCGACTTCGGTTGTCGCTGACTCGGTCGCCGCCGACTTCAGTCGCCGCTGACTCGGCCGCCGCCGACTTCTGGCCGCCGCCGACTCTCGGTCGCCGCTGACTCAGTCGCCGCCGACTCAGTCGCCGCCGACTTCAGTCGCCGCCGACTTCAGTCGCCGCCGACTCTCAGTCGCCGCCGACTCGGCCGCCGCCGACTTCGGTCGCCGCCGACTTCAGTCGCCGCCGACTCGGCCGCCGCCGACTCGGCCGCCGCTGACTTCGGTCGCCGCTGACTTCTCGGTCGCCGCCGACTTCGGTCGCCGCTGACTCGCCGCCGCTGACTCGGCCGCCGCCGACTTCCGGTCGCCGCTGACTCGCCGCCGCCGACTCGCCGCCGCCGACTCTCGGTCGCCGCCGGACTCGGTCGCCGCTGACTCGGCCGCCGCTGACTCGCCGCCGCCGGACTTCAGTCGCCGCTGACTCTCAGTCGCCGCCGGACTCGTCGCCGCCGGACTCGTCGCCGCCGGACTCTCAGTCGCCGGACTCGGTCGCCGCCGACTCGGCCGCCGCCGACTCTCGGCCGTCGCTCGGACTCTCAGTCGCTCGGACTCGGTCGTCACTCGGACTCTCGGTCGTCGCTCGGACTCTCAGTCGCTCGGACTCGGTCGTCGCTCGGACTCTCGGTCGTCGCTCGGACTCGGCCGTCGCTCGGACTCGGCCGTCGCTCGGACTCGGTCGTCGCTCGGACTCGGTCGTCGCTCGGACTCGGCCGCTTTCGGACTCGGCCGCCGCCGACTCGGCCGCCGCCGACTCTCAGTCGCCGCCGACTCTCAGTCGCCGCCGACTCGGTCGTCGCTCGGACTCGGTCGTCGCTCGGACTCTCAGTCGCTCGGACTCGGTCGTCGCTCGGACTCGGCCGTCGCTCGGACTCGGCCGTCGCTCGGACTCTCAGTCGCTCGGACTCGGTCGTCGCTCGGACTCTCGGTCGTCGCTCGGACTCTCAGTCGCTCGGACTCGGTCGTCGCCGACTCGGTCGCCGCCGGACTCGCCGCCGCTGACTCGCCGCCGCCGACTCGGCCGCCGCTGACTCGGTCGCCGCCGACGCGTCGCCGCCGACTCGGTCGCCGCCGACTCTCAGTCGCCGCCGACTCTCAGTCGCCGCCGGACTCGTCCGCCGCCGACTTCCTGGCCGTCGCTCGGACTCTCAGTCGTCGCTCGGACTCGGTCGTCGCTCGGACTCGGTCGTCGCTCGGACTCTCGGTCGTCGCTCGGACTCGGTCGTCGCTCGGACTCGGTCGTCGCTCGGACTCGGTCGTCGCTCGGACTCGGCCGTCGCTCGGACTCTCGGTCGTCGCTCGGACTCTCAGTCGTCGCTCAGACTCTCAGTCGTCGCTCGGACTCTCGGTCGTCGCCGACTCGGTCGCCGCCGACTCTCAGTCGCCGCCGACTCGGCCGCCGCCGACTTCTCGGCCGCCGCCGACTCTCAGTCGCCGCCGACTCAGTCGCCGCCGGACTCAGTCGCCGCCGGACTCTCAGTCGCCGCCGACTCTCAGTCGCCGCTGACTCTCAGTCGCCGCCGGACTCGGTCGCCACTGACTTCCTGGTCGCCGCCGACTTCTCGGTCGCCGCCGGACTCGGTCGCCGCCGACTTCTCGGTCGCCGCCGACTCTCGGTCGCCGCCGGACTCGGCCGCCGCCGACTCGCCGCCGCTGACTTCTCGGTCGCCGCCGACTCGCCGCCGCCGACTCGCCGCCGCCGACTCTCGGTTGTCGCCGGACTCGGTCGCCGCCGACTCTCAGTCGCCGCCGACTCGTCGCCGCCGACTCTCGGCCGCCGCCGACTCTCAGTCGCCGCCGACTCAGTCGCCGCCGACTCAGTCGCCGCCGACTCTCAGTCGCCGCCGACTCTCAGTCGCCTTTCGGACTCGTCGCCGCCGGACTCTCGGCGTCGCCGACTTCGGCCGCCGCCGCTGGACTCGGTTGTCGCTTTCCGGACTCGGTCGTCGCCGCCGGACTCTCAGTCGCCGCTGGACTCGGTCGCCGCTGACTTCTCGGCCGCCGCCGGACTCTCGGTCGCCGCCGACTCAGTCGCCGCCGACTCAGTCGCCGCCGGACTCTCAGTCGCCGCCGACTCTCAGTCGCCGCCGACTCTCAGTCGCCGCTGACTCGCCGCCGCCGACTCTCGGTCGCCGCCGACTCTCAGTCGTCGCCGGACTCGGTCGTCGCCGACTCGACTTCGGTCGCCGCCGGACTCTCGGTTCGCCTTCGGACTCTCGTCGCCGGACTTCTCGGTCGCCGCTGACTTCGCCGCCGCCGGACTCTGCCGCCGCCGACTCTCGGTCGCCGCCGGACTCGGTCGTCGCCGGACTCGCCGCCGCCGACTTCTCGGTCGCCGCCGGACTTCGGTCGCCGCCGACTCGGCCGCCGCCGGACTCGCCGCCGCTGACTCTCAGTCGCCGCCGACTCTCAGTCGCCGCCGACTCGGCCGCCGCTGACTCGGTCGCCGCCGACTTCAGTCGCCGACTCGGTCGCCGCCGGACTCGGCCGCCGCCGACTCGGCCGCCGCCGACTCTCAGTCGCCGGACTCGGTCGCTACTGACTCTCGGTCGCCGCCGACTCTCAGTCGCCGGACTCGGCCGCCGCCGACTCGGTCGCCGCCGACTCGCCGCCGCCGACTCGCCGCTGCTCGACTCGGTCGCCGCTGACTCGGTCGCCGCCGACGCCGTCGCCGCCGACTCGGCCGCCGCCGACTCTCAGTCGCCGCCGACTCTCAGTCGCCGCCGACTCGGCCGCCGCCGACTCGGCCGCCGCCGGACTCTCAGTCGCCGCCGACTCGGCCGCCGCCGACTCGTCGCCGCCCGGACTCGGCCGCCGCTGGACTCGGTCGCCGCCGACTCGGCCGCCGCTGACTCTCAGTCGCCGCCGACTCGCCGCCGCCGCCGACTCTCAGTCGCCGCCGGACTCTCAGTCGCCGCCGTCGCCGCCGACTTCTCGGTCGCCGCCGACTCTCAGTCGCCGCCGGACTCGGTCGCCGCCGACTCTCGGTCGCCGCCGGACTTCGGTCGCCGCCGACTCTCGGTCGCCGCCGACTCGGTCGCCGCCGACTCGGTCGCCGCCGACTCTCGGTCGCCGCCGACTCGGTCGCCGCCGACTCGGTCGCCGCCGACTCGGCCGCCGCCGACTCTCGGTCGCCGCTTGACTCGGCCGCCGCCGACTTCCTGGTCGCCGCCGACTCAGTCGCCGCCGGACTCGCCGCCGCTCGGACTCTCGGTCGTCGCTCGGACTCGGTCGGCGCTCGGACTCTCGGTCGCCGCCGGACTCGGCCGCCGCCGACTCTCGGTTGTCGCCGACTCGGTCGCCGCCGACTCGGTCGCCGCCGACTCTCGGTCGCCGCCGACTCTCAGTCGCCGCCGACTCGGCCGCCGCCGGACTTCGGCCGCTGCTCGGACTCGTCGCCGCTGACTCGGTCGCCGCCGGACTCGGTCGCCGCCGGACTCGGTCGCCGCCGACTCTGTCGCCGCCGGACTCGGTCGCCGCCGGACTCGGCCGCCGCTCCGACTCTCGGTCGTCGCTCGGACTCGGTCGTCGCTCGGACTCGGCCGTCGCTCGGACTCGGTCGTCGCTCGGACTCGGTCGTCGCTCGGACTCGGTCGTCGCTCGGACTCGGTCGTCGCTCGGACTCGGTCGTCGCTCGGACTCTCGGTCGTCGCTCGGACTCTCGGTCGTCGCTCGGACTCGGTCGTCGCTCGGACTCTCGGTCGTCGCTCGGACTCACCGTCGTTGGCGAGCGCAGACACGAGTTTCGCCGTCAGGACGGAGCCTCGGGTCCTCAGGTTCAGGGCCAGAACAGGAAGAATCCCACTGATCACCACCTGCTCTGGAGCGCCTCTGCCTGGACACACGGGGAACAGCAGGACGTCATGAGACCTGAGGTTATAAAGCCTCTAGTACAATACTCACTGTACACAGGGTACAACAGCAGTAGTACTCATAGAAGTAGCAGTATTCGTAGTACTCATAGTATTTGTAGTACTCGCAGTACTAGTACTCACTCTTCTCTTGGACACAGGTCAGGACTGTGTTCAGGTGAGGTTTGAGTTCTTTCTCCGTCAGCTCCAAACCCAAAACTCGGATCGTCCCCAGAGCCGTGTTCAGATTATCTACAACACAACAAAATACAACAATAATACAACAAAATACAACAAAATACAACAAAATACAACAATAATACAACAAAATACAACAAAATACAACAATAATACAACAAAATACAACAAAATACAACAATAATACAACAAAATACAACATACAACAGAACTCTGCATAAGAATGACTTTTCTATGACAGGATGAACTCATTTTACTAAAACACAATAAAAACAATTCTTAATTATTTATTTTTTTACTTCCCAGTTTGGCAGTTATTTATTTATTTATTTATTATATTTTCACAATTTTCTTCTTGATTTGTGAAAAATTATATTTTATATTTACAGCAAATAAAGTCAAACCAGGTCTAAACGAGGACTAAACCAGAACTAAACCAGGTCTAAACCAGGTCTAAACGAGGACTAAACCAGGTCTAAACCAGGTCTAAACCAGGTCTAAACCAGGTCTAAACCATGTCTAAACCATGTCTAAACCAGGTCTAAACCAGGTCTAAACCAGGTCTAAACCAGGTCTAAACCAGGTCTAAATGAGGCCCAAACCATGTCTAAACCAGGTCTAAACCAGGTCTAAACCAGGTCTAAACCAGGTCTAAACCATGTCTAAACCAGGTCTAAACCAGGTCTAAACCAGGTCTAAACCAGGTCTAAACCAGGTCTAAACCAGGACTAAACCAGGACTAAACCAGGTCTAAACAGGACTAAACCAGGACTAAACCAGGTCTAAACCAAATCTAAACCAGGACTAAACCAGGACTAAACCAGGTCTAAACCAAATCTAAACCAGGTCTAAACCACTCGGCACATTCACTCATAGACAGCAGAGTGAAGTGTCTTGCTAAAGAGCACAGTATCAGCCTCACAGTTGTGATCAGAACTGAAAATCACAGGTTTAAATCCGCTGCAAATTCACATCTGAGTTAAACTTTGTACATAAACTTATTCACTTTATATTATTATTTTTATTATTGTTTATCTTGATTGCATCACACTTTTCCCCCCTTTTTTGCACTAAACTGTCCTGGAGCTGCTGTGACTGTTTCTCCACTGTGAGATCAGTAAAGTCCTGTCTTATCTCATCTCTTTCCCTCCTCTGTCCGGTTCCCGCAGGTTCTTGGGGATTAAACCCGTCCCTTTAACACGTTAAACGCGGGTCTCACCGTTGTTCGCGTACGGGAGCAGCTGGTTGGTCTTCGGTCGGTCCCGGTTCTTCTGTCCCGGGTCGGACCGGGCCATGCCGCGTCGCTCTGCGGGGGGAAGAGCAGCAGAACCCGGGTCAGACCATCTCATCCTCCCGCGGCCGAACGCTCCTCCCGCGCCAGGCTGAAGCAGGGTTTAGCTCCGGAGCTAACGCGGGTTTCCATAGGGTTTAGGTGATTAAAAAGTGTGTTAGCTTTAGCCTCAGCCGCAGCAGGTGGTAAATCTGCGCTAAACCTCCTGCGCCTCATGTTTACGCACAGATTACGCACAGATTACGCACAGGTGCACAGAGCTGCGGAACTCTCCACACAGGGAAAAACTGTTAGTCTGTAAATGAATGCTTCTGACTGGTGTAAATCTAAATAATATATGATTAGGGCGACCAGATATTCAGAATTCTGAACTGGGAAACACCGGGGTTGGGATGGTTGGAGTAAATAAAATAGTGAAAAGAGCGTGTAAAATGCATTCTTCTCGTGTCAGTCCTGATGTGAGGGACATTTTGTTGCTTTATGGTCATTTGCAAACACGGTTTTCTGTAGTTTGGCAAAACAAATGAGCGTTTATGCTCCTTTTTACTGTTGGCGAGGATCAGATTTGCCAAAAAAATTGTGACAGTCCTGCTTTAGTCCCAGTTTAGTCCTGGTTTGGATCAGACTGGTCCACAATAGGGACACTGGGACATTTCGTGTATGAACGTGGGATAAATGAGTGGTTTTGTATAAATCTTTGGGACAGAGGACACAGGGTCTGGACTGGGACTGTCCCGGGGAAACAGGGACGTCTGGACTCCCTGAATATGAATAAAAAGATGCAAATAAAATGTGATTACCTGGGTAAAAAGAAGCCAAAAATGTTCCAGTAAAGAGTCAAATGTAGTAAAAAAGCACTGTTTCATCATCATATCACAATATAATTCTGTTCTATAAGTCACTTCTCATATTCATTATATTTTAAGTCCATTAAGACGTGCTGTAAATTAATAAAGGTCTTTTATTTTAACCAGTGTCGAGGGTTTTTTGCATCTTTAAGTGACTTCGCTAAAGAGCCGCACTGTGTTTTACCTGTGTACAGGGCTCTACGCTAACGGGGTTTTTCAGGAGCACATTTGCCCCCAAGTTAAACATTTTAGGAGCACAGAAAAAAAAAAAGGGGGCATAAGTAGTTTTTTGTTTTGAACGTTTATTACAGTGCAGAACTTGTGCACACGACACACTTATGTGAATGACTTTTATACAAAAAACAAAAGAATTATGACTGTACTTTTCCTGCCTGATCGCAGTGTTTTTATAAATCTATCTCCATTTTATCTGATTAATATTCGTTTGGACTTAAAATAAGACAGACTGTGCTGCACTGAAACACTCTGCACCTCCTTTTGGACCCTCACCACAGTTTGAGAACCTCTTCTTGAAGAGAACTTCCACTGGAACTTTACACAAAACTGCTTCACAGTGAATAAAGTGGGTAGAATTTTTAAATCTGTATTTGCAAATTCCCAACTGGAGTTTCTTCCTCTGACTCGTTTGAAAGTGTTTTTAGCCTCTGCACATTTACCAAACCAAACACATTGTGACAGATTTGGCATTTTATCAGGCGAACTTCAGCCCATGGATCCAAAACTGAAGACTCAAAAGAAATGCCCCAGGTCTCCTGCAGGGGGCGCTCTCCTGCGGGGGGCGCTCTCCTGCGGGGGGCGCTCTCTCCTGCGGGGGGCGCTCTCTCCTGCGGGGGGCGCGCTCTCCTGCGGGGGGCGCTCTCTCCTGCGGGGGGCGCGCTCTCCTGCGGGGGGCGCTCTCTCCTGCGGGGGGGGCGCTCTCCCCTGCGGGGGGCGCTCTCCCCTGCGGGGGGCGCGCTCTCCTGCGGGGGGCGCTCTCCTGCGGGGGGCGCTCTCTCCTGCGGGGGGCGCTCTCTCCTGCGGGGGGCGCGCTCTCCTGCGGGGGGCGCTCTCTCCTGCAGGCGCTCTCTCCTCGCCCCCTGCGGCGCTCTCCTGCGGGGCGCTCTCCCCTGCGGGGGGCGCTCTCCCCTGCGGGGGGCGCTCTCCCCTGCGGGGGGCGCTCTCTCCTGCGGGGGGCTCTCCTGCGGCGCGCTCTCCTGCGGCGCTCTCCTGCGGCGCTCTCCTGCGGCGCTCTCTCCTGCGGGCGCGCTCTCCTGCGGCGCTCTCTCCTGCGCTCTCTCCCTGCGGCGCTCTCCCCTGCGGGGCGCGCTCTCCTGCGGGGGGCGCTCTCCTGCGGGGGGCGCTCTCTCCTGCGGGGGGCGCTCTCTCCTGCGGGGGGCGCGCTCTCCTGCGGGGGGCGCTCTCTCCTGCAAGGGGCGCTCTCTCCTGCGCCCCCCTGCGGGGGGCGCTCTCCCCTGCGGGGGGCGCTCTCCTGCGGGGGGCGCTCTCTCCTGCGGGGGGCGCTCTCTCCTGCGGGGGGCGCTCTCTCCTGCGGGGGGCGCGCTCTCCTGCGGGGGGCGCGCTCTCCTGCGGGGGGCGCGCTCTCCTGCGGGGGGCGCGCTCTCCTGCGGGGGGCGCGCTCTCCTGCGGGGGGCGCTCTCTCCTGCGGGGGGCGCTCTCTCCTGCGGGGGGCGCTCTCCTGCGGGGGGCGCTCTCTCCTGCGGGGGGCGCGCTCTCCTGCGGGGGGCGCGCTCTCCTGCGGGGGGCGCTCTCTCCTGCAGGGGGCGCTCTCCTGCAGGGGGCTCTCTCCTGCAGGGGGCGCTCTCTCCTGCAGGGGGCTCTCTCCTGCGGGGGGCGCTCTCTCCTGCTGGGGGCGCTCGCCTGCGGGGGGCGCACACGCCTGCGGGGGGCGCTCTCGCGCGGGGCGCGCTCTCCTGCGGGGGGCGCTCTCTCCTGCGGGGGGCGCGCTCTCCTGCGGGGGGCGCGCTCTCCTGCGGGGGGCGCGCTCTCCTGCGGGGGGGGTCTCTCCTGCGGGGGGCGCTCTCTCCTGCGGGGGGCGCGCTCTCCTGCGGGGGGCGCGCTCTCCTGCGGGGGGCGCGCTCTCCTGCGGGGGGCGCTCTCTCCTGCGGGGGGCGCTCTCTCCTGCGGGGGGCGCGCTCTCCTGCGGGGGGCGCGCTCTCCTGCGGGGGGCGCGCTCTCCTGCGGGGGGCGCTCTCTCCTGCGGGGGGCGCTCTCTCCTGCGGGGGGCGCTCTCTCCTGCAGGGGGCGCTCTCTCCTGCAGGGGGCGCTCTCTCCTGCAGGGGGCGCTCTCTCTCAGCTCTGCAGGGCGTCGCTGGTGCTGCTCTCGGTGAGTTCACTGGACACGGCCTCGTACCCGACCGTGAGCAGGAGGACGTTCCCTCCCTGTAGGGGCTCCGGGTCGGTCCGGCCCGGGTCGGTCTGGTCTCGGCCCGGGTCGGTCTGGTCTCGGCCCTCAGGTTTCGCCTTCTTCCGGCCCCGCCCTCCTCCTCTGGCCTTCAGGACGCCCTCCCTCACGGCCTCCCTCGCCGTCCTCTGCGCCGCGGCGCCGTCGCTCGGGTTCAGCCTCCGTTGGCGTTTCCGGTTGCGTCGGGGATGGGAGGGGCCGGTGTCGTGGGTCTGATCGGCGTCGGTGCAGGCGGTTCCGGACAGGATCCGGACCTGGTGCTGGATCACGGACGAGACCATGTCCAGGACCGCGTGGATCATGCCCAGGCCGAGCCCGTGGGTGGCGCTGTCGAACGCCTGACTGTTCACCGGGTCCTGGAAGCAGCGGCGCAGGTCCTCCAGGTGGTTCCTGAGGGACCAGGGGAAACAGGTTTAGGTTCTGCACAATCAGGAACTTCCTTTGCTCCTGACGCTGAGTCACTCCCCCTTCAGAGCACAACACACTCACCCCAGATCACAGCAGAGGAACAGCGCGACTAAAACCAGGTCTAAAACCAGGACTAAAACCAGGTCTAAACCAGGTCTAAAACCAGGTCTAAAACCAGGTCTAAAACCAGGTCTAAAACCAGGTCTAAAACCAGGTCTAAAACCAGGTCTAAACCAGGTCTAAACCAGGTCTAAAACCAGGTCTAAAACCAGGTCTAAAACCAGGTCTAAAACCAGGTCTAAAACCAGGTCTAAACCAGGTCTAAACCAGGTCTAAACCAGGTCTAAACCAGGTCTAAACCAGGTCTAAAACCAGGTCTAAAACCAGGTCTAAAACCAGGTCTAAAACCAGGTCTAAAACCAGGTCTAAAACCAGGTCTAAAACCAGGTCTAAACCAGGTCTAAAACCAGGTCTAAAACCAGGTCTAAACCAGGTCTAAACCAGGTCTAAACCAGGTCTAAACCAGGTCTAAACCAGGTCTAAACCAGGTCTAAACCAGGTCTAAACCCAAACCAGACTGTGCAGGAGGTGGTTGCTACATTCATGTAGCTTTAAAAATCACCACAATATAAAGTAATCCAAAGTATTCAGATTACGTTACTCATTTAAGTAATTTAATGGATTGTGTCACAAACTACATTTTGGGCTCTGTAATCTGTAATCTGTAATCTGTAATCTGTAATCTGTAGGGAATACAGTTTAAAGTACCTTCCCAACGCTCAGCAGAATGATCAAATGTGTCACAGTCTCTCTTCACTTTGCCAGGCTCAGGTGTCGCCTGCAGCTCTGAGGACAGGGCTCTACACTCACTTTTTTTTTCAGGAGCTCACATGCCCCTAAATTAAAAATTTTAGGAGCACAGAAAAAAAAAAGGGGCACAAATAGGTTTTGGTTTTAAACGATTATTACAGAGCAGAACTTGCACAGACCAACACCAACACTGAATACATTTAATACAGAAAACAAAAGAATTATGACTGTACTTTTCCTGCATGATCGCAATGTTTTTCTAAATATATCTTCATTTATCTGGTTAATATTTAGACTTAAAATAAGCCAAACACACTGTACAGCACTGAAACACTCTGTGGCCCTTTTTGGACCCTCACCACAGTTTAAGAACCTCTTCTTTAAGAGAACTTCCACTGGCACTTTACACAGAACTGTTTCAAAGTGTAAAACGTAGGTAGGATTTTTAAACCTGTATTTTCAAATTCCTGGAGTTACATTCTCTTGTTTTAAAGTGATATTTAGTCTCTGCACCAAACCAAACGCACATTGTGACAAACAGATTTATTTGGCATTTTCTTTAGCCCACAGATCACCTGCTCTGTGCCGTAGCTCTGCTCTGTGCGGACACACACATAAAATGAATATTGCGTGTTTGACGAGGCGGATGGACAGGTGGGATGTTTAACCTGCCCTGTGATGCAGGCTGTTACAGGAGGGTGGCGCTGTGGACGAGCCGCGCGCTGGCGGTGCCGCGGTGTCCGCGGGCTCCAGTGCACAGGTCCCGCACACCGGTACAAGTTTAGTGCCGACAGCAGCGGCCGTAATGAAATATGACGGACTCAGTATTCAGACCTTGAGTCTGTGACGAGACCGAGTCCAAATGCGCTCGAGTCCGAGACAAGACCGAGACAAAACTCTCGCTTTAGCGGAGGAGGAAGTCCAGCGGTGTGGGGGTGTCTACTGTGGTGGGGCAGGTGTGGGTCCTGCTGCGGTGGGACAGGTGTGGGTCCTGCTGCGGTGGGACAGGTGTGGGTCCTGCTGCGGTGGGACAGGTGTGGGTCCTGCTGCGGTGGGACAGGTGTGGGTCCTGTGGTGGGACAGGTGTGGGTCCTGTGGTGGGGCAGGTGTGGGTCCTGCTGTGGTGGGGCAGGTGTGGGTCCTGCTGTGGTGGGGCAGGTGTGGGTCCTGCTGTGGTGGGGCAGGTGTGGGTCCTGCTGTGGTGGGGCAGGTGTGGGTCCTGCTGCGGTGCTGCTCCTCGGTTAAGGGGGCGTGGGTGTGTTTTGAAGCTGAGTTTGTTCCATCAGTGATATCGGCCACACACGGAGCTCGTATGCTGGGGTCTTGCACGGTTCGGTTGCGCTCGCGCTGGCCGTGCCGCGCTTTAGGGGCTCCAGGCTTGGGCACGATTCTAAAGTCCTAGTGTGAGTTTGCCCCTAATGTTTGACACATGTAGAACCTTTAACTCGTCACGTTACGTCTGTGCGCAGTTCTCCTTATTGTGGCTGCAGAAGCACTCGCACATGTGCCTGTTTTGTTTACCACGTTCGCACCACAAAATATTTACTCGCAAATGTGAGTGAAATGGGCGAAACTGTAGAGCCCTGCTTAAAGAGGGGGGAATTTTACTTGTGTGGGGTAATAACTACTACCACAGTTCACTCAGGCACAGTTCACATTTAGTGTAGTTCAAAGTCGGGGCTGCGAGTCCATCTTATTCCTCCGAGGGGTTCTAATACAGGACTAATACAGGACTAAACCAGGTCTGAACCAGGTCTAAACCAGATTTAAACCAGGTCTAAACCAGATTTAAACCAGGTCTAAACCAGGACTAATATAGGGCTAAGCCAGATCTGAACTAGGTCTATACCAAAACTAAATCAGGTCTAAACTAGGTCTAAACCCGATCTGAACCAGGTCTAAAACAGGACCACTAGAGGACAAAACCATTGTTTAAGTCTTAACCAGGACTAAATCAGGTCTAATATACTGTACAGGACTAAACCTGGAGAAATACAGTCACAAAATCAGGTCTAAGCCAGGACTAAACCAGGACTAATCCAGGTCTAAACCAGGACTAATATAGGGCTAAACCATGTCTAATTACTAAAAGTCTGACCCAGATCTAAACCAAAAGTAAACCAGGACTAAACTAGGTCTAAACCAGGTCTACACCAGTTTTAAATAAGGTCTAAATCAAGACTAATTGAGGTCTAATACACATGTGACCTCAAAGTGGTGAACCACTATTCACTGGACCTCAGTGAATGAGGTTCTATAGAGTTCACTAAAGAGTGCAGGTCAGTGTAGTGTTTGGGATTTAGGGCCTAGGATGGACATTCAGACACTTCCAGTGTAATTATTGACATTCAGCATTGTGTAACTATGGCAACGCACTCATGTCCATATAAGGAAAGATTCACCTGGCGTCACCTGGCAACACGTTCCGTCAGACATTCTATTTCTTTGTGACATCATAAAGAGTCTCTTACAAAGGGTTCTGTAAGTATATAAGGGCGACACAGGTCCTGAGAAACTCACTTCAACTCAGACCTTCGACTGATACACAACTACGCAACTCGCAGCAACAAAGATGTCCAAAGCCTGGTGTGATTACACGTCTGAAGACGACGAACTCCTCTACAGCCAGGAGTTCAACCTGATGGAGGAGCTGGAGAAAGCACCAACCAACACACAGCCCTCTGGACCCCCTGTGGTCCACACCTTTCTAACTCTGGAAGAGGTAGAAAGAGAGCAACTAGGACCTCAAAATCAACAGAGGTCTAAGGAGGAAGACGACAAGGGCATGACTTTTGTCATGTCTCGACTCCAAACTGCCTCCAAAGCCTTTCAGGACAGAACCAGAGAGGAGCATCTTCTCAAACAACTGGAGGAGAAGGACGCTGCAATACGAGATCTCCAGACTGCACTGGACACAGTGAAAGAGGAGAACCAGGGTCTGACGAAACAGGCTGCAGATGGTCACAATTTGGTGGAGGAAATCAAGAGACAGTCCCACCAAAAATCTGAAGAGTGGGAGCTGGAAAAGCAAAGCCTTTGTCTCCAACTGGACAACTGTAAGGAGCAGGTTCAAAAGATGGAGAAAGCGCTGAACAAAGCACTGAAAGAGCTGAACAAGTCTGACCAAAACCTGAAGCAGCTCACAGAGCAGCTCCAAAGGACTCAGGAAGAACACGCCCTGCTAGAGGAAAACCACTGTGAGCAAGAGCAGCGCACCCTGCTGGAGAACACCTGCTGTGCACAAAAGCAGCTACTTACAAAAGCAGAGGGAGAGCGCACTCTACTGATCCAGAGAAACAGCTCTCTGGAACAGGAGCTGGAGCAGGAGAAAGACAGTCTGAGATGGGCTCTCGAACAGAACTCCCTGCTGGAAAAGGCCTGTAGTGCTGTGCAGCAGGAGCTGAAGGACTCCGAAGAACAGCTCATTCTGGCGAAGGAAACATGTGGTGCTCTGCAGGAGAAGCTGACCAAAACCCAGAAACAGTGCACCCTGCAGGACCAAAGGTGTGTGGCACTATACCAGGCACTGAAGGGGTCTAAAGAGCAGTGCGCCCTGCAGGACCAAAGGTGTGTGGCACTATACCAGGCACTGAAGGGGTCTAAAGAGCAGTGCGCCCTGCAGGACCAAAGGTGTGTGGCACTATACCAGGCACTGAAGGCGTCTAAAGAGCAGTGCGCCCTGCAGGACCAAAGGTGTGTGGCACTATACCAGGCACTGAAGGGGTCTAAAGAGCAGTGCGCCCTGCAGAAAACAACATGCAGTGCTCTGGAGGAAGGGTTGAAAACATCACAGGAACAGCACGTCCTGCAGGAAAAGAACTGTATGGCACTGGAGCTCAAGCTTAAGAACACAGAAGAACAGCTCACACTGGTGAAGGAGACGTGTAGAGCTGTGGAGCAGGAGCTGGAGGAAACTCAGAAACAGTATAATCTGCAGGTAGAACGGTGTGTGGCACTAGACCAAGCACTAAAGACATCAGAAGAACAGCGACGCTGCAGGATCAGAGGTGTTTGGCACTGGAGCACAAGTTTAACAAAACAGAAGAACAGCGCTCCCTGGTGGAAGACACATGCACTGCTCTGAAGCAGGAGCTGCTGAAAACTAAGGAGGAGCGAATTCTGCAAGAAGAAAAGCGCATGGAACTTGAACAGGCACTTCACAGATCTGAGGAACAGTGCAACCTGCTGGACAAGCGCTGTATTGTACTCAAAGAGGAGTTAAAAACTTCTGAAGAGCAGCGCACCCTGCAGGAAGCAAGGTGTATAACACTGGATCAGGTGCTGAAGAGAACAGAGGAAGAGCGCACCCTGCAGGGTAAGAGGTGCAGCGCTCTGGAGGAGGACCTGAAGAAGTCCACAGAACAGTGCTCCCTGCTGGCCAACATGAGCAGGGCACTGGACCAGGAGCTGCAGTGGAAAAACAGGAAGTGGTACAGGAGGTTCTTCTGCCACTAAATCCTCATCACCCGAATTCATTTTCAGCATAAATAAAACATTAGCATAACAAAAACTGAATGTATTGTTTTGTGTTTTGATGAAAGATTAAAATTATTATCCTTATCAAGTCTACAACAGATCTTAATGCAGTTACATGATTTGGGGCAAAGATATGAAGGTTCACATCAGGATAAAATAAACCATCTTTTTTTTTTACCTTTATTTACCCAGGAAAGTCCCATTGAGATCACTACTCTCTTTTTCAAGGGAGTCCTGCCCTGCACACATCACTTTCACACAAGCTGAGTTTGTTCCATCAGTGATATCGGCCACACGCGGAGCTCGTATGCTGGGGTCATGCACGGTTCGGTTGCGCTCGCGCTGGCCGTGCCGCGCTTTAGGGGCTCCAGGCTTGGGCACGATTCTAAAGTCCTAGTGTGAGTTTGCCCCTAATGTTTGACACATGCAGAACGTTTAACTCGTCACGTTACGTCTGTGCACAGTTCTCCTTATTGTGGCTGCAGAAGCACTCGCACATGTGCCTGTTTTGTTCACCACGTTCGCACGACAAAATATTTACTCGCAAATGCGAGTGAAATGGGCGCACTGTAGAGCCCTGCTTAAAGAGGGGGGAATTTTACTTCTGTGGGGTAATAACTACTACCACAGTTCACTCAGGCACAGTTCACATTTAGTGTAGTTCAAAGTCGGGGCTGCGAGTCCATCTTATTCCTCCGAGGGGTTCTAATACAGGACTAATACAGGACTAATACAGGACTAAACCAGGTCTGAACCAGGTCTAAACCAGATTTAAACCAGGTCTAAACCAGATTTAAACCAGGTCTAAACCAGGACTAATATAGGGCTAAGCCAGATCTGAACTAGGTCTATACCAAAACTAAATCAGGTCTAAACTAGGTCTAAACCCGATCTGAACCAGGTCTAAAACAGGACCACTAGAGGACAAAACCATTGTTTAAGTCTTAACCAGGACTAAATCAGGTCTAATATACTGTACAGGACTAAACCTGGAGAAATACAGTCACAAAATCAGGTCTAAGCCAGGACTAAACCAGGACTAATCCAGGTCTAAACCAGGACTAATATAGGGCTAAACCATGTCTAATTACTAAAAGTCTGACCCAGATCTAAACCAAAAGTAAACCAGGACTAAACTAGGTCTAAACCAGGTCTACACCAGTTTTAAATAAGGTCTAAATCAAGACTAATTGAGGTCTAATACACATGTGACCTCAAAGTGGTGAACTGTGTCTGGACCTCAGTGAATGAGGTTCTATAGAGTTCACTAAAGAGTGCAGGTCAGTGTAGTGTTTGGGATTTAGGGCCTAGGATGGACATTCAGACACTTCCAGTGTAATTATTGACATTCAGCATTGTGTAACTATGGCAACGCACTCATGTCCATATAAGGAAAGATTCACCTGGCGTCACCTGGCAACACGTTCCGTCAGACATTCTATTTCTTTGTGACATCATAAAGAGTCTCTTACAAAGGGTTCTGTAAGTATATAAGGGCGACACAGGTCCTGAGAAACTCACTTCAACTCAGACCTTCGACTGATACACAACTACGCAACTCGCAGCAACAAAGATGTCCAAAGCCTGGTGTGATTACACGTCTGAAGACGACGAACTCCTCTACAGCCAGGAGTTCAACCTGATGGAGGAGCTGGGGGAACCACCAACCAACACACAGCCCTCTGGACCCCCTGTGGTCCACACCTTTCTAACTCTGGAAGAGGTAGAAAGAGAGCAACTAGGACCTCAAAATCAACAGAGGTCTAAGGAGGAAGACGACAAGGGCATGGCTTTTGTCATGTCTCAACTCCAAACTGCCTCCCAAGCCTTTCAGGACAGAACCAGAGAGGAGCATCTTCTCAAACAACTGGAGGAGAAGGACGCTGCAATACGAGATCTCCAGACTGCACTGGACACAGTGAAAGAGGAGAACCAGGGTCTGACGAAACAGGCTGCAGATGGTCACAATTTGGTGGAGGAAATCAAGAGACAGTCCCACCAAAAATCTGAAGAGTGGGAGCTGGAAAAGCAAAGCCTTTGTCTCCAACTGGACAACTGTAAGGAGCAGGTTCAAAAGATGGAGAAAGCGCTGAACAAAGCACTAAAAGAGCTGAACAAGTCTGACCAAAACCTGAAGCAGCTCACAGAGCAGCTCCAAAGGACTCAGGAAGAACACGCCCTGCTAGAGGAAAACCACTGTGAGCAAGAGCAGCGCACCCTGCTGGAGAACACCTGCTGTGCACAAAAGCAGCTACTTACAAAAGCAGAGGGAGAGCGCACTCTACTGATCCAGAGAAACAGCTCTCTGGAACAGGAGCTGGAGCAGGAGAAAGACAGTCTGAGATGGGCTCTCGAACAGAACTCCCTGCTGGAAAAGGCCTGTAGTGCTGTGCAGCAGGAGCTGAAGGACTCCGAAGAACAGCTCATTCTGGTGAAGGAAACATGTGGTGCTCTGCAGGAGAAGCTGACCAAAACCCAGAAACAGTGCACCCTGCAGGACCAAAGGTGTGTGGCACTATACCAGGCACTGAAGGGGTCTAAAGAGCAGTGCGCCCTGCAGGACCAAAGGTGTGTGGCACTATACCAGGCACTGAAGGCGTCTAAAGAGCAGTGCGCCCTGCAGGACCAAAGGTGTGTGGCACTATACCAGGCACTGAAGGGGTCTAAAGAGCAGTGCGCCCTGCAGAAAACAACATGCAGTGCTCTGGAGGAAGGGTTGAAAACATCACAGGAACAGCACGTCCTGCAGGAAAAGAACTGTATGGCACTGGAGCTCAAGCTTAAGAACACAGAAGAACAGCTCACACTGGTGAAGGAGACGTGTAGAGCTGTGGAGCAGGAGCTGGAGGAAACTCAGAAACAGTATAATCTGCAGGTAGAACGGTGTGTGGCACTAGACCAAGCACTAAAGACATCAGAAGAACAGCGCACGCTGCAGGATCAGAGGTGTTTGGCACTGGAGCACAAGTTTAACAAAACAGAAGAACAGCGCTCCCTGGTGGAAGACACATGCACTGCTCTGAAGCAGGAGCTGCTGAAAACTAAGGAGGAGCGAATTCTGCAAGAAGAAAAGCACATGGAACTTGAACAGGCACTTCACAGATCTGAGGAACAGTGCAACCTGCTGGACAAGCGCTGTATTGTACTCAAAGAGGAGTTAAAAACTTCTGAAGAGCAGCGCACCCTGCAGGAAGCAAGGTGTATAACACTGGATCAGGTGCTGAAGAGAACAGAGGAAGAGCGCACCCTGCAGGGTAAGAGGTGCAGCGCTCTGGAGGAGGACCTGAAGAAGTCCACAGAACAGTGCTCCCTGCTGGCCGACATGAGCAGGGCACTGGACCAGGAGCTGCAGTGGAAAAACAGGAAGTGGTACAGGAGGTTCTTCTGCCACTAAATCCTCATCACCCGAATTCATTTTCAGCATAAATAAAACATTAGCATAACAAAAACTGAATGTATTGTTTTGTGTTTTGATGAAAGATTAAAATTATTATCCTTATCAAGTCTACAACAGATCTTAATGCAGTTACATGATTTGGGGCAAAGATATGAAGGTTCACATCAGGATAAAATAAACCATCTTTTTTTTTTTTACCTTTATTTACCCAGGAAAGTCCCATTGAGACTAATCTCTTTTTCAAGGGAGTCCTGCCCTGCACACATCACTTTCACACTTTCTCACTATTTTAAGGAACAAAGTGCTAGTGCAAGAGGTCAGATGAAAAATAGGACCAACATTATTAAAAGGCAAATTTCAAGCAAAAGTGACCTTAACCTGTGCATTTAGGAGCCTGACGGCTGAAAGAATAAAAGAATTGCCAAACCCGATTGGTTCTCCTTTTGGGGGCGAGATAGGATCATGGTCTATGTAGTTCCCTCTGTTTTTTAGCTATTTCTGCATCAGAACTGTTCATTTAAGCAGAGAGACTTGGGATTCGATATATTGTGATGGTCCACGATATTATTGTGAGACCTTTGACGATACGATATCACCAGATTTACGTTATTGTTACGTCCCTAATAGGCAGACTAATAATAACGGTTTACTCAGACATGTGTGAATGAAACAAAACATCACTTCAAGGACATGTTTTAGTATCAGCATTTGTTTAAAGCTCACAAGAGTCCATTTTGTGTAACATAGGAGCTTTCACCAGGGACAAACAGAGACTGCATGTTGTGCTCTGCTGAGAAGGTGATCGGCTGCAGCCTCCATCTCTTCAGGACCTGTGCACTTCCAGGACTCGGACACGTGCAGGTCGAATTGCAGCTGACCCTTCTCACCCTGGACATGGACTTTTTGACCTGCTCCCCTCAGGCAGGAGGCTACAGAACCTCTCGCCACAAAAACAGTTTCTTCCCCTCTGCTGTTGGACTCATAAATAATAACACTAGGACTGGTCCCACCCCCCACTCTGCTTCTGTCACATGACCCTGTGTTCTCACACCTGCCTGTTCTGCACTGATCACTGATACTCTTATACTCTATATTATTATACTCCTGTAAATTTGGTTATATTATAGCTTTTTTTGTCTTTTTTTTCTACTTTATTTTATTCTATTATTTGTTGCATGTCAGTGTTTGTCTACATCTGCTCCAAGTACCGCAGCAATTTCCTAATGTTGTGAACCTGTTCACTCATATGGCAATAAAAACAAGAGCTCCTCCAGCGGGGCAAAATACGCCCGTACTTTGAATTATTGTATATAGAATTAAGTTAGAATTTGATGAATTGTTGGTGCAGTTTGGAAGTTTTTCATTCCTAGGTGAGACGGTTGTCGAGCTAGAGCGCGGACAAGGTAATGTGTAGTTGTCTTGTATTCTCTCTCTCCCGTTGCCTAGCAACCGCTGCAGCTGGAACTGTGTGTCACCTTTGAACTTTAAACTTCAAAGCTTTGAAGTGTCCACAGACGGACGGACGGACAGCGCCATACCATAATACGTCCCGTGTTACAACGGGCGTATAAAAATGGGGCCCAAATAGGTTTTGGTTTTAAACGATTATTACAGGGCAGAACTTGCACAGACCAACACCAACACTGAATACATTTAATACAGAAAACAAAAGAATTATGACTGTACTTTTCCTGCATGATCGCAATGTTTTTCTAAATATATCTTCATTTATCTGGTTAATATTTAGACTTAAAATAAGCCAAACACACTGTACAGCACTGAAACACTCTGTGGCCCTTTTTGGACCCTCACCACAGTTTAAGAACCTCTTCTTTAAGAGAACTTCCACTGGCACTTTACACAGAACTGTTTCAAAGTGTAAAACGTAGGTAGGATTTTTAAACCTGTATTTTCAAATTCCTGGAGTTACATTCTCTTGTTTTAAAGTGATATTTAGTCTCTGCACCAAACCAAACGCACATTGTGACAAACAGATTTATTTGGCATTTTCTTCAGCCCACAGATCACCTGCTCTGTGCCGTAGCTCTGCTCTGTGCGGACACACACATAAAATGAATATTGCGTGTTTGTGAGGCGGATGGACAGGTGGGATGTTTAACCTGCCCTGTGATGCAGGCTGTTACAGGAGGGTAGGCGCTGTGGGCGAGCCGCGCTGGCGGTGCCCGCGGTGTCCGCGGGCTCCAGTGCACAGGTCCCTTTTACCGGAACAAGTTTAGTGCCGACAGCAGCGGCCGTAATGAAATATGATGGACTCAGTATTCAGACCTTGAGTCTGTGACGAGACCGAGTCCAAATGCGCTCGAGTCCGAGACAAGACCGAGACAAAACTCTCGCTTTAGCGGAGGAGGAAGTCCAGCGGTGTGGGGGTGTCTACTGTGGTGGGGCAGGTGTGGGTCCTGCTGCGGTGCTGCTCCTCGGTTAAGGGGGCGTGGGTGTGTTTTGAAGCTGAGTTTGTTCCATCAGTGATATCGGCCACACGCGGAGCTCGTATGCTGGGGTCATGCACGGTTCGGTTGCGCTCGCGCTGGCCGTGCCGCGCTTTAGGGGCTCCAGGCTTGGGCACGATTCTAAAGTCCTAGTGTGAGTTTGCCCCTAATGTTTGACACATGTAGAACGTTTAACTCGTCACGTTACGTCTGTGCGCAGTTCTCCTTATTGTGGCTGCAGAAGCACTCGCACATGTGCGCCTGTTTTGATTTTCTCGTTTGCACGACAAAATATTTACTCGCAAATGCGAGTGAAATGGGCGAAACTGTAGAGCCCTGCTCTGAGGCTGTAAACAGAACTGAGCTCCTCCAGACTCACACGGGGCCGAATGGAAGTGAATCAGGGACTATTTTATTTTCAATTTCAAATCTAGGCCTTTTCATACATGAAAACCTGTATGCTTCCACCAATTAAAAAAAATAAAAAATAAAATAAAAATATTTCCCCTGGAAGGGCAACTTCAGAGGAGGCCAGACGGGCCCCGCCCCTCTGCAGCCCCGGCTCTGGAGCACAGGAAATGAGGAACTATGAACAAGACTCACAACTGTCCCTTTAAGACAGAGCAAAGCAGAGGGTCAGAGGTCAGAGGGTCAGAGGTCAGAGGGTCAGAGGTTCAGAGGTCAGAGGTCAGAGGGTCAGAGGTTAGAGGGTCAGAGGTCAGAGGTTCAGAGGTTCAGAGGGTCAGAGGTCAGAGGGTCAGAGGTTAGAGGTCAGAGGGTCAGAGGTTAGAGGGTCAGAGGAACTCGTACTTGGTCTCGATGATCTTGGACCAGTGCTGCACCGTGTTCACTTTGGGGATCAGTTGTTTGGCGATGTTTTCATAATCGATGTAATCCTGAGAGAAGTCCCTCATGTCCTCACACAGAGCCCTGGTGTCTCCTGCAACAAGACCGGGTTCAGACCGGGTTCAGACCGGGTTCAGACCGGGTTCAGACCGGGTTCAGACCGGGTTCAGACCGGGTTCAGACCGGGTTTAGTCCAGGTTTAGTCCAGGTTTAGACCTGGTTTAGTCCTGTATCAGTCCTGGTCCTGGTCTCGGTCTTAACCTCGGTGAGCTTGGAGAAGTTGGAGGACACGGCGGTGGTGGTGCTGGGGACAGTCCTGGTTTAGTCCTGGTGCTGGTCTCAGTCTGGTCTGGTCTGGTCTGGTCTGGTCCTGGTCTGGGTCTGGTCCTGGTTTAGTCCCGGTCCTGGTCTTACCCTCGGTGAGCTTGGAGAAGCTGGAGGACACGGCGGTGGTGGTGCTGGGGGCCAGGCCCAGGACGCTCAGTGACTCCTGCAGGGTCTTCTTGCTGGCGGGGCCCCGGCTCACGCGGGTATAGGCCGCGATCGAGCGCAGGGACATTTTCTCCGGCGGCTGCAGACGGCGCCGGATTTCCTCATACGAGATCAGGTACTTCCCTCCAGACAAAACACAAACGGGTCAAACACCTCACGGCACAAACGAGCCGCAGAGTCACAGAGACAAACAGTCGAGTCCCTTAAACGAGCTGAAGTCGCCTCATCAAACTGAACCTACACAAACTCTGCAGAAAGTTCAGTTTGTGTGATTTTGGTTCTTCAGATATTCACAGTTTTATTTTGGTCGATGACGTCGTCCAGAACCTCAGAATGTGAAACAGCCTCAAAACAGGAAGAAAATGATGTCAAACGTTTGTATTTGGTTTGTGCTGTTTTGTGCTGTGACAGTTTCATTTGTGTGAGTTTATTTCTAACATTCTTCATTATTATTTCTGTGGTAATTACAGGACGTCATTTCTGCTCAGCTGACGGAGACAAACTCCACAAAATTATTTCTATCATAATTTCTCTAATGTTATATGTTCCATTGTAAAAGAATGTAAACTTCTTAATTGCCCAAAATAAAAAAAATATATAAATAAATAAAAAGAATAAATAATTACTGATAAATCACAACATATTGTCCTTTGTTTTAGTATCAGGATATTTCAGGATTACAGTCCCTGACAAAAGTCTTGTCTCTTATCCATTTTGTAGAAACAAGTTTATAACCTGACTTTAAATTAATCGATTGGTGTTAGAAATGTCTCATATTAAAGCTAAAACCCTCCCACATTCTGCTCAATGTACTCAAATAAATTTGCTTCACTGGAGAAACATTGATCATTTAATGAACACAGAAAGGTCAGATTTAGACAGGACAAAAGTCTTGCCTCCTTGTCATATGATGCACCCAGTCCTAGATTCCAGCCTCACCTGTGATCAGTTACTGATCAGTCAGTTAGTGGGTGTGTATAAAAAGAACCCCAGCACACCAGACCCTCACATCAACTGCAACTTGACCTCTGACAACCTGCCTAAGATCCACCCTGAGACCAAAGCGTTAATTATCAAGAGGCTGAAGACCAGATCCACTGCTGAGGTGGCTGACACCTTCAATGTGTCTCAGCGTCAAGTACAAAGAATAAGACAAAGATCTGAAAAGACTGGAGATGTTTTTGACAAGCGCAGGTCCAGCAGACCCCACAAGACAACTGCTCAGGAGGACCGTTTGGTGATTGGAAAATCCAAGGCCCCTTTTCCACTGCAGCAGAGCTCCACCAGGGAGATATGAGAACCAGGCTCTGTTGGAGCTACTACTCCAGTAACCCTAGTCAGAGGGGCTACATGAACAGGATGTGGGAGAAATGGTCACTACGATACCCACAGCCAAAGCTAACGGCCAAACAACTAGTAGCTCAGTGTTCCAACATCCACAAACGGCAACTGCTATCACAACTAGAGACTGACGAGGTACAACACAAATGCTACAGCCAGAGGGTCAGAGGGGAGTTAACACTAACTCCCCGACCAGAGACTGGGAAGGAAGGATAAGTATCACGCTGAGCGAGGCAGCGACTGACCTGAAAGATAAGATCATGGCCTGGATGAACACAAGGCAGTTACACAGGCTAAGTGAAGCACCATCTGAAAGTCTGCTAGAGGATGTGAATGCAGCACTCAGAGTGATCCCTACCACAACCATCACTGAGACCAATGAGCTGATCTACACTTCAGCAGCAGTGATCCTAGAGGTGTTGGGCTATAAGAGCCATGGGAGCCATGAGATACGATACCCACCATGGAAAAGACGGTTAGAGGCCAAAATCAAGGAAGTGCGGAGAGAAGTGAGCCAACTGTCAGAAGCCCAGAAAGGTGCGATGAAAAAGTGAGTACCCAAGAGGTACAGCCAGATGCCCTACCTGAAGCACTCGAAACTGCCAAACAAAGGCTCCAAGCCTTGGCCAGCCGCCTAAAGAGGAACACGAGAGAGAATGAAGCCAGACGAATAAACCGCCTGTTCACAACACAACCTGTGAAAGTGTAGCTCAATGGCAGAGTAATAACAGCAGAGCAGAGCCACCAAGGCTGGAGACTGAGAGGTACTGGAGAGACATATGGGAAAGAGAAGCATCACATAACACCGATGCACAGTGGCTGGTGGCTCTGAGAGCAGAACACAGCAACCTCCCTGAACAGAATCCAGACATCCAGGAAAGAGTCTCAGGCATGAAAAGTTGGACAGCACCAGGCCCTGACATGATCCATGCATACTGGCTAAAGAAGCTCACTGCTCTCCACAAATGAACGAGCTGCTAAGGGATGGGACTCACCCTGAATGGCTCACCCAAGGGCGTACGATCCTGATCCTGAAGGATCCTCAAAGGGTACAGTCCCATCCAACTATCGGCCAATAACCTGTCTCTCCACAACATGAAGCTCATGTCAGGCATCATCGCGGCTAAGATAAGCGGCACATGGATCAATACATGAGCGCAGCACAGAAGGGCACCGGCAAAAACACCAGGGGAGCCAAACACCAACTCCTGGTTGACCGAACAGTCGCTCGTGACTGCAGAACCCGTCAGACCAACCTGTGCACTGCCTGGATTGATTACAGTAAAGCCTCTGACTCAATGCCACACACATGGATCACTGATGCCTGGAGCTGTACAATATCAACAGGACTCTAAGGGTGTTCAAGATTCAAGATTCAAGATTCAAGATTACTTTATTTGTCCCAAAGGAAATTTGTTTTGGACACAAAGGCTGCCACATAAACAGTACACATTAAACAAACATGAAACAAGACATACTTCAACATTCACTTTAACAACCCCATACAAAATCACATCACAGTCCTGCGCTATGGCCTAAGTTCAGGAGAGTTACTGAGATGGGCAGGAATGAGTTTTTATACCTGTTCAGGGGTCTTTTTCTGTTTTTAATGGGTACTCTATAGCGTCGCCCAGATGGTAGCAGCTCATATTGGGAGTGTAGGACATGAGAGGGCTCTGAAGTGATCTTTCTTGCTTGTTTGACAACAGTCTCCTCAAACAACTGTTGCAAGGATGGATACTGTCTCACCCCCATCACTTTGAGCGCTGTGTGCACCAGCCTATAAAGTTCAGATTTTGTTTTAACTGTGAGATTACCAAACCACACACACATTCCATATCTTATTATGCTCTCAATAATAGCATGATAGAAAACAATCATTATTTTTTGTTCAACACCAAATACCCTCAGTCTTCGCAAGAAATACAGTCTTTGTTGTATCTTGCTACAGACAGAGTTCACTGCAAACTCGATGCGGTTGTGGAAAACCACCCTTGAAGCCAATGGCAAGACACTTGCACAAGTGACCATCAAATGTGGCATATACCAAGGAGACGCACTGTCCCCACTGCTGTTCTGCATAGGTCTGAACCCCCTCAGCCAAATAATCGACCGCACTGGCTATGGATACGACTCAGAAACGGGGCCACCATCAGTCACCTCCTCTACATGGACGACATCAAGCTGTACGCTAAGAGCGAGCGAGACATCGACTCACTGATCCACACCACCAGGATCTACAGCACAGACACTGGAATGTCATTCGGGCTCGAGAAATGTAGTAGGATGGTGACAAAGAGAGGGAAGGTAGTCCACACAGAGGGGGTCTCACTCCCAGAGGGAACAATAACAGACACTGAGGACAGCTACAAGTACCTTGGTATCCCACAGGCAAATGGCTCCTTGACGAGGCAACAAGGAAAGCGGCGACAGCCAAATACCTGCAAAGAGTACGGCAGGTCCTAAGAAGCTCAATGGAAGAACAAGGCACAGGCAATACACAGCTACGCCCTGCCAGTGATCAGACCCAGCAGGAATCAGGCACTGGCCAAAGGAGGAGATACAGACCACGGATGTTAAGACACGAAAGCTCCTGACCTGCAGGAGGGTTCCATCCCAAGTCCAGCACCCTGAGACTGTACACGAGCCAGAAGGAAGGAGGCCGAGGACTAGTGAGTGTGGGAACCACTGTCCAGGATGAAACATCCTCCACAAGTACATCAGTGACAAGGCCCAGACTGATGACGCTCAGAGAATGTCTCAGACAGTGGGGCAGAGGAAGAGGTGCTGGAGGGACCATCATGGCAGGACAAACCCCTACATGGGGCAAACCACCGGAACATAACTGAAGTGACTGATATCAAGAAATCCTACCAATGGCTGGAGAGGGCTGGTCTGAAGGACAGCACAGAGGCTCATCCTGGAGCACAGGAGCCTTGAGCACCCGAGCAATAGAGGCCCAGATCTACACCAGACAAGACCCAAGGTGCAGGCTGTGCAAAGAAGTGCCTGACAGTCCAGCACATAACTGCAGGTGTCAGATGCTGCAGGGAAACATGGAGCGACATAACCAAGTAGCGGGCAGAGTGTACAGAAACATCTGTGCAGAGGACGGGCTGGAAACCCCAGGATCAAGGTGGGAAACGCCTCCAAAGGTTGTGGAGAATGAGCCAAGATCCTGTGGGACTTCCAAATACAGACTGACAGAATGGTGATGGACCAACCAGACCTCGTGGTTCTGGATAAGCGAGAGAACAAAGCCGTGGTGGTGGACACTGCAATACCGAGTGATGGTAATGTCAGGAAAAAGGAACACGAGAAACTAGAGAAATACCAGGGGCTCAAAGAAGAGCTGGAGAGGCCTGAAGGTGAAAGCATCGGTGGTGCCTGTGGTGATCGGAGCACTCGGGGCCGTGACCCCCAAACTGGATGAGTGGTTGCAGCAGAACCAGGAAGGACAACAGACATCTCAGTCCAGAAAAGTGCAGTACTGGAACAGCAAAGATACTAGTGCTGCCACTAACGACTAATTTTCTAACGATTAATCTCTCGACTAATTTTTCGATTAGTCGACTAATCTAAACGACTAATTTAAAAAAAAAAAAAAAAGCGGTTCTAACACACACAAGTGTGTGTGTTAGATTTTCCCGGGAGGTTACCTTGTGTGTGCGAGTTGCAAAGGTTATTGCTGTTATGTCTGTTGTGTGTGCTCATTCGACAATGTTGAACAACGATATGCACACACAATTTAACGAGTATGCACGAGCAGCATATGCAACGGTATTCTCAATACCTCATGCATCGTGGTCGTGCTCCTGTGATAAGCCAAATAAGTCTTACAGTTCTTGGATCCGACTCTGACCCACCGGCCGCTGGCATTTTCTCAAATGCTCAAATCGGGGGAAGAGAGAAAGAGACCAGCCAGCAGAGTGCGCACGGCAAATACTTCCTCAAGTTTGTTTTCTTTGGCGGTGCCATTATATTCCACTGCTGTTAGCCTTTGGCGAAGCCTAGGTTAGCCACCTCGGCGTCAACCCCGGATGTAGCCGCTGTCAGCAGCACCGGTGTCCGCCTCGGGTGTAGTACGACTAGTGGTGTGGAGGGGAAATACCTGTGTTAACTTTTTCCTGTTCTAGCCCCCTAACCGTGGTTGGGGAGCACAGGGAAGATCGTCTTCTCCTAGGGCCGGAGTTAACTCCCTTTGAGGACCTCAGGCGCTATGCGGTGTATATAAAAAATGTAAATAAAGGGTGGCAGTTTCGCTGTCGAGTCGGCTTTATTCGCTCACTACACTGTAGGCATGGCATCCTTACTTTTCCTCTACTCGCCCGGTCGCCGTCTCCCTCTCTCCCAGAGCACATGCGGACACACAACCAGAGGGAGACCCGGCTCCCTTGGTCCGCGCAGACATACGCCCCCGGCGCGCGCACACAACCACCCACTCTCTCTCTCTCACTGAGCCACAGACACAACACAGACACATCTCACAACACCTGTCTCTGGACGAGCCGTTTGAGACCAAAAATAAATAAAGGCGAATATTCGACCAAAAAAATTGTAGTCGACTCATTTTCATATTCGATTACGTCGACAACGTCGAATAATCGCGGCAGCACTAAAAGATACTGAAGAACTCTCAAGCTCCCAGGCCTCTGGTAGAACCCGAGCTGATGAGGGTGAGAGACCAAAAAAGTGCAGCTTATAGTCCAAAAAATAAAGCGCTCGTGACATCGTCCATTCTCGACTCATTTGTGGGTCACTCATGATCTAAGGGATTCTGTCGGTGCAGTTTTCAACAAATGAGAATCTGTCCCCGTCTTTACTGCTGGTGAGTCATAAACTGCTCATAAAGAGAGACACTGGGACATTTCTGTATAAAACTGGGACAAATCAGTGGTTTTGGATAAATCTGCAGGGACAGGGGGCACAGGCACAAAAATGGGACTGTCCCGAGGAAACAGGGACGTCTGGACTCCCTACGCCGTGGAAACTGCTGAACATTCCACCATTAGACACACATGCAGATCCCCCCTTCCCCGGTGTGAACCCCCTTCACTCTCCCTCCTCTTACTCGCTTTCGATCCTTTCATGTTGGGGTCGAGGAGCGAGGACACTTCGGCGAACGGCAGATGCTCGACGCCGCCGCACTGGCCCGACTCCCCCGACCCGAAGTCCTGCCGAGGGTCCGGGTCCAGACCCAGATCTGGACCTGGATCCTGGGTCTCTGTGTCGAGGTGGAGCTGGACCTCGGCGGGGGCCAGAGCCGGGTTCTGCTGCAGCGTCAGGGAAGCGTTGGGCTGGAGGCCGGCGATGTCGTGCTGGAGGTTAGAGGCGGGTTGGAGGGCGGTGGCGGTCTGGAGGGCGGTGGCGGTCTGGAGGGCGGTGGCGGTCTGGAGGGCGGTGGCGGTCTGGAGGGCGGCAGGTTGGAGGGCGTTGGGCTCTTGGGGAGACACTTGTAAAATGCCCATGACGGGTTTGACCACAGTGAAAACCATGTTGGTCTGAGGAGTCAAACCCACAACCCTCTGCACATGTGCAGGGTCCATGATTCTAAAACTTTACAAACAACTTCTGCTTCAATGAACCTCTGATCATCCTGGGTTAGTCCTGGTTTAGTCCTGGTTTAGACCTGGTTTAGACCTGGTTTAGACCTGGTTTAGACCTGGTTCAGTCCTGGTTTAGTCCTGGTTCAGTCCTGGTTTAGACCTAGTTTAGACCTGGTTTAGTCCTGGTTTAGACCTGGTTTAGACCTAGTTTAGTCCTATTTTCTTTTTATTCCAGCCATGAAACTTGGAGGATTCTTCATATTCTCGTTGCGTCGCTGCGTCTGCTCGTGTGTGTGTGCTCTTGTTCTGCGCTGATTCTGAAAAAAAACAAACAAAGTTTATTTTACGTTTCTTGGAAAATGGCAAAGTCCAGGTCAGTGCCCAGAGACAACAGAGAAATAGCGACACAACCACAACTTTACCAAACAAGTTTAATTTCCTGCAGCTTAAACTATGGCCAGTGTTTCATTCATGTTTGACTCTTTATTATTCATCTGTTACATCTGCAAAGCTCCAAACGCTCTGCTCCACCCTGTGATGTCATGAAGTGGTAGTTTCTCCTTTTCCCTTTAGTTCAGTCGAGATCAGCGGCTCCAGGACTGAAATGATCCAGATGATTCTAGTGAAGGTGTGTGGAGTTTAAAAACACAGTGGAGCACTTCCTGTATCACCACACGATGACATCACGAGGTGGAAGAGAGTGTTTTCAGTTTGAGAAGTGAACTCGAAAGTCTAAATGTGCAGGTTTGTGTGTGAAACATGTAAATGAAACAAACACGACTCCGGGATCAGCATTAGAACAGGACAGCGCCTTATTTAAAAATATGATGTTTCTATAGACAAAATAACTCATTATTATTGAGAATTACACCAGAAAGTAAACCACACACACCAGTTTAACTTATCCTGCGCGTGTTCGGAACTTTTAAATGATTATTCAGCAAAGTTTAAGCCTAAAAAGTTAAAGAAAAACACTTGTTGTTGCGCTCATAAAAACTGCACATTTTATCTGATGAACATAAAATGGCGGCGGGAGCGGCTTAAAGCTGAACTGTGGGGGATTTAGGGTGAAAAACGGTGAATAACGGGGTGAATTTGCTGAAATCGGGAGTTTTATTTGCGCGGCGGTCGGAGCGGAGCTGCCCCGGACTCCGGGACTCACCGTTCGGCCGCGTTCGGCGCGTTAAACCGGGGCTGATCCTAGAACGGTCCGGGGAAGAGCCAGCGCCATGTTCCGTCTCCTTCCGCGCGGCTCCAGCGGGTTACAAATCAGCCCGCCACAAGGCCCGCCCACCGCGCCGATCCCGCACACGATTGGGTAAAACAAGTGTCAATCAGGAAAGGCAGAAACGCTATTGGTGAAAATGTCTGTCAGTCAAGTGAAGAGGGCGGGTCATCCGACTACATTTAGAACATGACGAAACTAATATTTAAACAGGAAATAATAAATAAGTAAAAATAATAAAAATGGCAAATAAAAAGCAAGTAAAAAAATAACTAAAATAATAAAATAAATAAATTAATTTAAAAATCTGTTTTAGTTTACTTCGTTTTATTTCTGTTCAGTCTATTACATAAACATTTATCTTCAGGAAAACGGCAAATTATAAGATAAATATTAATTGTATTTTTTTTTTTTATTTACACAACTTTTTTATTTTGTATTTAGACTAATATTTATTTAAATTTAATTTCCTAAAATGGGGGCAAATGAAATTCTAACAAACCTAAAAAATACATATTAAACAACAGTGTCTTTGCGTTTGGTAAATAAAATAAAAAAACACAATGACATCATAGAAAATGAATAAATAATTTGAATTGAATCTTTTACATTTGTCTAAATGTTTTGTCTACATCCAGTGGCCTGAATGAATCCTGCACCACACCGGGTTTGTTTATGACACAAAAAAGGTTTGAAATGTTTATAATGGAGTTTCAGTTCTCAGACTGAAAACACTCTGTTCCACCTCGTGATGTCATCATGTGGCGATACAGGAAGTGCTCCACTGTGTTTTTAAACTCCACACACCTTCACTAGAATCACCTGGATCATTTCAGTCCCGGAATTTTATGAAATCAAATAAAAAAAAAGAAAGAGTCGGACACGTTGTTTATCAGATCTTAATTTAATCGTGTTTGGTTTACAAATAAAAAACGTACAAAATAAAGCTTAGAAAGTTTGAATTATGAAAACAATGTTTACATTTTGGTGACATGCAAGAAAAAGGCAATCGATAAAGAACTTTTCCTCTTAGATTTAAAAACAGTTTACAGCGATTTCAAAAGGCTTTGACCAAGAAGTGCACGAGAAGAAGCCACAAGGGTCAGAAACTCGGACTCAAGTGGTGATGTTTAATCTGGTGTTTGCATGTTCTGCCTGTGCCTGAGTCCTCACAGGTTTAACCCAGAGACTCTGAAGGACAAACGCAGAGGCAGAAGATCTCAGAGAAACTAAGACGTCCTTCAGGCAAAGCATTATTTAAGCACTTTGCCTAAAGGAATAAAAGTCATAAAAGTCCTATTTTAACCGAGATCTTTGATTAAAAAATCTCTCAAATGAATTAAATGTGTTTTTGTGCTGAAGATGAAAAGTTTGAGCCTCTGTTCCAGGTTTAGTGCTGGTGTTGGTTTATTTGGTCTGGTTTTAGTCTCGATTCAGTCCTGGTTTAGTCCTGGTCCAGTCCCGGTCCAGTCGCGGTCCAGTCCCGGTTCAGTCCCGGTCCAGTCCCGGTCCAGTCGCGGTCCAGTCCCGGTCCAGTCGCGGTCCAGTCCCGGTCCAGTCCCGGTCCAGTCGCGGTCCAGTCCCGGTTCAGTCCCGGTTCAGTCCCGGTTCAGTCCAGGTTTAGTCCAGGTTTAGTCCAGGTTTGGTCCAGGTTTAGTCCAGGTTTAGTCCAGGTTTAGTCCAGGTCCAGTCCTGGTTTAGTCCTGGTTCAGTCCCGGTCCAGTCCCGGTTCAGTCCCGGTCCAGTCCCGGTTCAGTCCTGGTCCAGTCCCGGTCCAGTCCTGGTCCAGTCCTGGTTTAGTCCTGGTTCAGTCCCGGTCCAGTCCCGGTTCAGTCCCGGTCCAGTCCCGGTTCAGTCCCGGTCCAGTCCCGGTCCAGTCGCGGTCCAGTCCCGGTTCAGTCCCAGTTCAGTCCTGGTTCAGTCCTGGTCCAGTCCTGGTCCAGTCCTGGTCCAGTCCCGGTCCAGTCCCGGTCCAGTCCCGGTTCAGTCCAGGTTTAGTCCAGGTCCAGTCCCGGTCCAGTCCCGGTCCAGTCGCGGTCCAGTCCCGGTTCAGTCCCGGTCCAGTCCCGGTCCAGTCCCGGTCCAGTCCCGGTCCAGTCGCGGTCCAGTCCCGGTCCAGTCCCGGTCCAGTCGCGGTCCAGTCCCGGTTCAGTCCCGGTTCAGTCCCGGTTCAGTCCAGGTTTAGTCCAGGTTTAGTCCAGGTTTGGTCCAGGTTTAGTCCAGGTTTAGTCCAGGTTTAGTCCAGGTCCAGTCCTGGTTTAGTCCTGGTTCAGTCCCGGTCCAGTCCCGTTTCAGTCCCGGTCCAGTCCCGGTTCAGTCCCGGTCCAGTCCCGGTCCAGTCCTGGTCCAGTCCTGGTTTAGTCCTGGTTCAGTCCCGGTCCAGTCCCGGTTCAGTCCCGGTTCAGTCCCGGTCCAGTCCCGGTTCAGTCCCGGTCCAGTCCCGGTCCAGTCCCGGTCCAGTCCCGGTTCAGTCCCGGTTCAGTCCCGGTCCAGTCCCGGTTCAGTCCCGGTTCAGTCCCGGTCCAGTCCCGGTCCAGTCCCGGTTCAGTCCCGGTCCAGTCCCGGTTCAGTCCCGGTCCAGTCCCGGTTCAGTCCCGGTTCAGTCCCGGTCCAGTCCCGGTTCAGTCCCGGTCCAGTCCCGGTTCAGTCCCGGTCCAGTCCTGGTCCAGTCCTGGTCCAGTCCCGGTCCAGTCCCGGTCCAGTCCCGGTTCAGTCCCGGTCCAGTCCCGGTTCAGTCCCGGTTTAGTCCCGGTCCAGTCCCGGTTCAGTCCCGGTCCAGTCCTGGTTCAGTCCCGGTCCAGTCCTGGTCCAGTCCTGGTCCAGTCCCGGTCCAGTCCTGGTTCAGTCCCGGTTCAGTCCTGGTCCAGTCCCGGTCCAGTCCCGGTTCAGTCCTGGTTCAGTTCCTCCTGGGTCTCAGGGCTCGGAGCTGGGTGCTTCTCTTCAGGTTGGACAGAGGAGCTGAGTCGGGGCCTGAGGAGAAACGAGAAAAGAATAAAGTCACATTTGAGCAGAAAGAAAAGGAAAGAAAAGGAAAGAAAAGGAAAGAAAAGGAAAGAAAAGGAAAGAAAAGGAAAGAAAAGGAAAGAAAAGGAAAGAAAAGGAAAAACAGAAAACAGAACTTTGAATATTTCATTCACAGGTGAAATGAGACGAGCTGCAGTTCAGACGCGGCACGTTTTAAATAAACCAAAGAAAAATGTAAATGTCCTGAATCTCTGTGTCGTTCGTTCATTCGTTTTTCAAAATAAAACCAAAAATAAGAACATGAAAAAACAACTCTTTTGTTCATTTGACTCCAAAACCAAAATGAAAAAAAAAAACACAGAACGATTCGTTTTTTCAGTTTTTGATTTTGTGTTTAAATGAAGAATGGAAAAAAACAGAGAACCGACGCTTCCCGTTTGCAGAAACAAAAACCAGGACTAAACCAGGACTAAACCAGGACTAAACCGGGACTAAACCGGGACTAAACCAGGACTAAACCAGGACTAAACCAGGACTAAACCAGGACTAAACCAGGACTAAACCAGGACTAAACCAGGACTAAACCGGGACTAAACCGGGACTAAACCGGGACTAAACCAGGACTAAACCAGGACTAAACCAGGACTAAACCAGGACTAAACCAGGACTAAACCAGGACTAAACCAGGACTAAACCAGGACTAAACCAGGACTAAACCCACCTGCACTGAGTCCTGGTTTAGTCCTGGTTTAGACCCGGTTCAGTCCTGGTTTAGACCTGGTTTAGTCCGGGTTTAGTTCTGGTTCAGGTCTGGATATTCGGACCAGGAGTTTGGTTTTTTCCATTATTCATTTCAACACAAAATTGAAAACTGAAAAAATGAGTCGTTCTGTGTTTTTTCACTTTGGTTTTGACAAACGAATGAAGGAAAGTCGTCGTTTCCTCTTTTAGTCTTGAGTAGCTCAGGGTTCAGAGCCAAAACGCAGCACAAAGAGCCGACGGCGACGCCCGGATCAGACGATTCCTTCTGCTCGTGCAGTCAGTGGCAGTGGGAGGGCATCTGGCTTAAACCCCCTCTGATGAACCCCCCTCGGCCCCAGATGAACAGAAGCACCAGAAGAAGAGTAAAGCCTGGACCTGTGTGGAGGCCGGGGGGGTGCGTGCCGCGCCCTCTGCCCGCTCCGGCCCCTCCTCTGGGGGCTCGCGGCGCCGGGGGAGCGGGGCTCATGTGGAGGTGCGGGTCCGAGGTGCTGTCCAGGGGCCGAAACCTGGGGGCCGCAGTCGACTTGGCCTGAAGGACCTGAGAGAGACGAGGGGTTAGGACCAGAACTACACACACACACACACACGACACACACACACACACGACACACACATACACACACACACACACAAACACACACACACACACACACACACACACACACACACACACACACACACACACACACACGACACACACACACACACACACACACACACACACACACACACACACACACACACACACACACACACACACACACACACACGACACACACACACACACACACACACACACACACACACACACAGACACACACACACACACACACACACACGACACACACACACACATACGACACACACATACAACACACATGACACACACACATACGACACACATGACACACACACATACGACACACACAGACACACACACACACACGACACACACACACACGACACACAGACACACACATACACACGACACACACAGACACACACACACACAGACACACGACACACACACACACACACACACAGAGACACACACACACACGACACACACAGACACACACACACACAGACACACGACACACACACACACACACACACACACACGACACACACATGACACACACACACACACCACACAGACACATCCTGATTGCGGGACGGGGCCGTTACTCACAGCCTGCCCCGTGACCTCAAAGGATCGGCTCCTCCTCTTCCTGCGGCGCCCCTCCCCCTCGCTGTCCCGGGCCTCTCGGGGGGTCTGGTTCTTGCCGGGTCCGGGTCTGGTGCGGGTCTTGGGCCCGTCGCCGGTGCTGCTGGACAGGTTGTCGTCGGAGGTGGCGTGGGCGAGCTCGGGGCTGGGCTGGCGGCGCCTCGGCGGGGGTCCTGCAGGGGGCGCCGCGCTCAGGGACAGGCTGCTCCGCTGTTTGTGGGGGTCCAGGGGGGAGGAGGGGGGAGGGAAGCGCAGCACGTCGCCCTCTAGAGCCCGAGAGCGGCGCCGCGCTGCTTTCACCACGATGTTCTGTACGCCCCGCAGGATCTGCTCCCGCTCTGACCCAGGAGACAGAAGAAAGACAGAGACATTAGCCAAGGGTTTCAAGAGAGGAAAAGTCACAAAACTGTTTTCAAAATGTTGCCTGTGTTAAGAAAACATGACCTGACTGAACCTGTGATAAATGTGCAGAAATACAAAACTGTGCAGATCGGGATCACAGAACTATAATAAAATCTAGAAGATGAATCCAAGATGGCGCCCTATTGTTTTCAATGGTCTGAGCTCATTGGCGCATGACCACAAAAAAGATTTTCATTTTCATTTACTTCCTTGTTTGCAGCCCAACGTCTGACGTTGAGCTGCCTGAGACTGTTGGGCTGTGACGTCAGAAACGCAGTTCTGACCAATCAGAGCGCGGCTCAGAGCGGCGAGGCGAACTCTTACAAAGCAGATTTTTAGGCGCTTTGACCATTACATTTTTTTAAAGTTCATGGTGTAAAAATACAGAAGAATCCTACAAAATCCGACCTTTCTGAAGCTGTGGACGCCCTGAAGAACTCGGGCAGGTCAAAAAATGCTCTGTGCTTCTGTGGGAGAGTTTTTCCTGGGCTGCAGCTGCAGTTCCTCGCTCGGCCACACGGCTGCGCTCACAGAGGGGGCGGGGCTTATCCTGCTCTTATTATACATCCATGATCAGGACTCAGAGACTCGGGTCAAACCCAGAACCTAGAACCACCAAGCCCCGCCCCCTCCTCACCTGAGTGCGTTAGCCCCGCCCCTCACCTGAGTGCGTTAGCCCCGCCCCCTCCTCACCTGAGTGCGTTAGCTCCGCCCCCTCCTCACCTGAGTGCGTTAGCCCCGCCCCTTACCCGAGTGCGTTAGCTCTGCCCCTCACCTGAGTGCGTTAGCTCCGCCCCTCCTCACCTGAGTGTGTTAGCTCCGCCCCCTCCTCACCTGAGTGCGTTAGCCCCGCCCCTCACCCGAGTGCGTTAGCTCTGCCCCTCACCTGAGTGCGTTAGCCCCGCCCCCTCCTCACCTGAGTGCGTTAGCTCCGCCCCCTTCTCACCTGAGTGCGTTAGCCCCGCCCCTCACCCGAGTGCGTTAGCTCTGCCCCTCACCTGAGTGCGTTAGCTCCGCCCCTCCTCACCTGAGTGTGTTAGCTCCGCCCCCTCCTCACCTGAGTGCGTTAGCCCCGCCCGCGCCTCACCCGAGTGCGTTAGCTCTGCCCCTCACCTGAGTGCGTTAGCTCCGCCCCTCACCTAAGTGCGTTAGCTCTGCCCCTCACCTGAGTGCGTTAGCTCCGCCCCTCACCTAAGTGCATTAGCTCTGCCCCTCACCTGAGTGCGTTAGCTCCGCCCCTCACCTAAGTGCATTAGCTCTGCCCCTCACCTGAGTGCGTTAGCTCTGCCCCCGCCTCACCTGAGTGCGTTAGCTCCGCCCCTCACCTAAGTGCGTTAGCTCTGCCCCTCACCTGAGTGCGTTAGCTCCGCCCCTCCTCACCTGAGTGTGTTAGCTCCGCCCCCTCCTCACCTGAGTGCGTTAGCCCCGCCCGCGCCTCACCCGAGTGCGTTAGCTCTGCCCCTCACCTGAGTGCGTTAGCTCCGCCCCTCACCTAGGTGCGTTAGCTCTGCCCCTCACCTGAGTGCGTTAGCTCCGCCCCTCACCTGAGTGCGTTAGCTCTGCCCCCGCCTCACCTGAGTGCGTTAGCTCCGCCCCTCCTCACCTGAGTGCGTTAGCTCCGCCCCTCACCTGAGTGCGTTAGCTCTGCCCCCTCCTCACCTGAGTGCGTTAGCTCCGCCCCTCCTCACCTGAGTGTGTTAGCTCCGCCCCCTCCTCACCTGAGTGCGTTAGCCCCGCCCCCGCCTCACCCGAGTGCGTTAGCTCTGCCCCTCACCTGAGTGCGTTAGCTCCGCCCCTCACCTGAGTGCGTTAGCTCTGCCCCCGCCTCACCTGAGTGCGTTAGCTCCGCCCCTCCTCACCTGAGTGCGTTAGCTCCGCCCCCGCCTCGCTGCTCTCGGGGGAGGAGTCCAGGTGAGAGCTGACGCTGTGCGAGAGGAGACTGTAGCTCAGGAACGAGTCCGGGGCCAAAGGCTGCAGCTGGAACAGAGAAGGGATTAAGCCAGGTCTGAACCAGGACTAAACCAGGACTGAACCGGGTCTAGACTAAAGCGGGCCTGACCTCTCTGTTCTTGCCGTTGATGTGGATGGGGGGAGGAGTCACGACGGAGGAGTTCTTGATCCTTTGGGCGTGAGGGCTGTTTTTGAACACTCTGTTACTGTCCCTGAAGAAAACATGAAACACAATTAAACTGCAGCATTAAACAGATTCTTCTCACAGGAAATTAATGAGTGTAATAACTGTGTAATATCAGTGTAATAAGAGTGTAATATCAGTTATAACAGTGTAATAAGAGTGTAATATCATTGTAATATCAGTGTTATAACAGTGTTATATCAGTGTAATAAGAGTGTAACATCAGTGTAATAACAGTGTAATAAGTGTTATATCAGTGTAATAAGAGTAATATCAGTGTAATATCAGTGTAATAACAGTGTTATAACAGTGTCATAAGAGTGTAATATCATTGTAACAAGTGTAATAAGAGTGCAATATCAGTGTTATAACAGTGTAATAAGAGTGTAATATCTTTGTAATATCATTGTAATATCAGTGTTATAACAGTGTAATAAGAGTATTATATCAGTGTAATAAGAGTGTAATATCAGTGTAATATCAGTGTTATAACATTGTTATAACAGTGTAATAACAGTGTCATATCAATGTCATATCAGTGTTATAACAGTGTAATAAGAGTGTAATATCTTTGTAATATCAGTGTTATAACAATGTAATAAGAGTGTAATAACAGTGTAATAACAGTGTAATAAGAGTGTAATATCATTGTAATATCAGTGTTATAACAGTGTAATAAGAGTGTAATAACAGTGTAATAGCAGTGTAATAGCAGTGTAATTTCAGGGCCTCCTCACAGCTCGGGCTCGGGGAGGATCGGGGGCAGGGTGTGTCTCCTGGTGCGCTCCAGCCTCACGTTCCTCAGACTCTCCTGATCCGAGTCCAAGTCCAGGGTCTGGTCCCGACTGTGGACCGGGAGAGAGATCTTCGGGAGAGAGCCCTCCTAGACGAGGAAGAGGGTTTAAACCAGGTCTGAACCAGGTCTAAACCAGGTCTGAACCAGGTCTGAACCAGGTCTGAACCAGGTCTGAACCAGGTCTAAACCGGGTCTAAACCTAGACTGAACCAGGACTGTACGACATCTGAACCATGACTTAAACAGGACTGAACCAGGTTTAACTGAATCAGGACCAAAGCAGGTTAAATAACGACTGAGCCAGTTTAAACTAAGCAAAGACTTTAACTAGACCAGGGCTAAACCAAGATAAAACCAGATCGAAAAAGGGTCTAAACCTGGTCTCAGTACCTTGATGGTGTCTCCTCTCATCCACTTCTTTCGTGTAAGTCTGGTCCAAACCTGGTCCAAACCTGCTCCATACCTGCTCTAAACCTGCTCCATACCTGCTCTAAACCTGCTCTAAACACTGTCCAAACCTGGTCCAAACCTGCTCTAAACCTGCTCTAAACCTGGTCTAAACCTGCTCCATACCTGCTCTAAACCTGCTCCATACCTGCTCTAAACCTGCTCTAAACACTGTCCAAACCTGGTCCAAACCTGCTCTAAACCTGCTCTAAACCTGGTCTAAACCTGCTCCATACCTGCTCTAAACCTGCTCCATACCTGCTCTAAACCTGCTCTAAACCTGCTCTAAACACTGTCCAAACCTGCTCTAAACCTGCTCTAAACCTGGTCTAAACCTGCTCCATACCTGCTCTAAACCTGGTCTAAACCTGGTCTAATCCTGCTCTAAACCTGGTCCAAACCTGGTCCAAACCTGATCTAAACCTGGTCCAGACCTGGTCTAAACCTGGTCTAAACCTGGTCCAAACCTGCTCTAATCCTGCTCTAAACCTGCTCTAAACCTGGTCTAAACCTGCTCTAAACCTGCTCTAAACCTGCTCTAAACCTGCTCTAAACCTGGTCTAAACCTGGTCTAAACCTGGTCTAAACCTGCTCTAAACCTGGTCTAAACCTGCTCTAAACCTGGTCTAAACCTGGTCCAAACCTGATCTAAACCTGGTCCAGACCTGGTCTAAACCTGGTCTAAACCTGGTCCAAACCTGGTCTAATCCTGCTCTAAACCTGGTCTAAACCTGCTCTAATCCTGCTCTAAACCTGGTCTAAACCTGCTCTAAACCTGGTCTAAACCTGGTCTAAACCTGCTCTAAACCTGGTCTAAACCTGGTCTAAACCTGGTCCAAACCTGATCTAAACCTGGTCCAGACCTGGTCTAAACCTGGTCCAGACCTGGTCTAAACCCGGTCTAATCCCAGTCTCAGTACCTTGATGGCGTATCGTGCAGCAGCTGTGTCCAGGGCCAGCGCTCTCTCCAGTCTCCGCTCATCGGCCTCCTTCACGTAAACGTCGTAGAGCTCCTGCAGCTGAGGAGGGACGGCCAGACTGTGCTCTGAGACACACAAACACACACCGGGTCAGAACACGACACACAAACACACACCGGGTCAGAACACGACACACAAACACACACCGGGTCAGAACACGACACACAAACACACACCGGGTCAGAACACGACGCACAAACACACACCGGGTCAGAACACGACGCACAAACACACACCGGGTCAGAACACGACACACAAACACACACCGGGTCAGAACACGACGCACAAACACACACCGGGTCAGAACACGACACACAAACACACACCGGGTCAGAACACGACACACAAACACACACCGGGTCAGAACACGACGCACAAACACACACCGGGTCAGAACACGACACACAAACACACACCGGGTCAGAACACGACGCACAAACACACACCGGGTCAGAACAGGAGACACACACACACACCGGGTCAGAACACGACACACAAACACACACCGGGTCAGAACACGACGCACAAACACACACCGGGTCAGAACACGACACACAAACACACACCGGGTCAGAACACGACACACAAACACACACCGGGTCAGAACACGACGCACAAACACACACCGGGTCAGAACACGACACACAAACACACGCCGGGTCAGAACACGACACACAAACACACACCGGGTCAGAACACGACGCACAAACACACACCGGGTCAGAACACGACGCACAAACACACACCGGGTCAGAACACGACACACAAACACACACCGGGTCAGAACACGACACACAAACACACACCGGGTCAGAACACGACGCACAAACACACACCGGGTCAGAACACGACACAAACACACACCGGGTCAGAACACGACGCACAAACACACACCGGGTCAGAACACGACACACAAACACACACCGGGTCAGAACACGACACACAAACACACACCGGGTCAGAACACGACGCACAAACACACACCGGGTCAGAACACGACGCACAAACACACACCGGGTCAGAACACGACACACAAACACACGGCGGGTCAGAACACGACACACAAACACACACCGGGTCAGAACACGACGCACAAACACACACCGGGTCAGAACACGACGCACAAACACACACCGGGTCACGACACACAAACACACACCGGGTCAGAACACGACACACAAACACACACCGGGTCAGAACACGACGCACAAACACACACCGGGTCAGAACACGACGCACAAACACACACCGGGTCAGAACACGGACCATAACACACACCGGGTCAGAACACGACACACAAACACACACCGGGTCAGAACACGGACCATAACACACACCGGGTCAGAACACGACACACAAACACACACCGGGTCAGAACACGACACACAAACACACACCGGGTCAGAACACAACACACAAACACACACCGGGTCAGAACACGACACACAAACACACGCCGGGTCAGAACACAACACACAAACACACACCGGGTCAGAACACGACACACAAACACACGCCGGGTCAGAACACGACGCACAAACACACACCGGGTCAGAACACGACACAAACACACACCGGGTCAGAACACGACGCACAAACACACACCGGGTCAGAACACGACGCACAAACACACACCGGGTCAGAACACGATGCACAAACACACACCGGGTCAGAACACGACGCACAAACACACACCGGGTCAGAACACGGACCATGGCACACACCGGGTCAGAACACGGACCATGGCACACAAACATAGCAGTGTGAACAGTGCAGTGCTGAAGCTCCTCCTCACCGTGGATGAACTGCCTCTGCCTCTGGATGATCTGGTCGCAGAGCTGCCGGTGGCGCTCGCTCCGCTGCACCGCGCGCTCTTTCCTCCGCAGCAGGTCGTCCTTGAGCAGCGCCGACGACCGCATCTCGGCCTTGTCCAGCTCCAGCTCGTGGACCTTGCACAGGAGCCCCAGGACCTGCCTCTGGCCCTCACAGCTCACCCTCTGGGGCAGCAGCTCCTCTGTGCGCTGGGCCTGGTCACGGAGCAGAGCCAGACGCCGCTCCAGCACCGCCTGAGACACGGGACAAAAGTAGAGAAAATCAGATATGACCTCGATATTCTCACATACAAAAGCTGGAAATGAAACTAGAGCCTCGTGTTCCTCAGGTCTGGATCCTAAAAAAGTCCCAGTAACAGGACAGAAAAGAACAACTCCTGAAGGAACGAGCTGGAGCTGGATCAGAGCCTGGTCAGGGGGACCTAACTTTTTATCTTTTAACCCTCGAAGACCTATGGTATCGTACACGACTCAGAGGAATATGTTTCTATAACCGCAGAACTTTCTCTCTGTAACAGACAGAAACGTCCTTTTCCCCTCTGAAGGTGCAGACATAGAGGTTTCCGTACATTTCTGCGGCTTTATCCTACGTCACACTCACGCTGTGTGATGACGGGAGCAAAACGAGTGTCCAACAGGAACTTTGTTTTCCCCAAACTCATGCGCTCCGTCCATTTTGATGGAGCCAAACTTTCCCAAAGAGTGAAGTGAGTCAAGATGGTCGACTCCTCTGACTGTGTGTGTTTAGAACGAGGGAAAAAGTCGCTCTAAGTGGAGTTAATTCTCACACACATGGAAAATGACACATCTTGGTGTGTGTAATTGTGCATCTCTTTCTATTTTTATTTAAAGGTTTATTTCAGTCCAAATGAACAAATCCAAATGTAATTTCCACCCTGGAAATGCAGAAGTGCTGTGGCTCTGGCCGTGGTCCTGACAGGAGCTGTTTCCAGGACTGGACCAGGAAAGTCATGGAGCCACTGCACTTTTTTTGTTTTTAGGGCAATAAGGAGATTTTTTATTTACTTACAGACTTGAGATTTTGAGGTCTAATCCAGGTCTAACTCCGGTCTAACTCCGGTCTAACTCAGGTCTGGCCCCGGTCTAAACCAGGTCTAAACCAGGTCTAACCCAGGTCTGACCTTCTGTTTGTGGATCCTCTTCTGTTCGCTCATCAGCAGCAGCAGGTTTTCTCGGGCTGTGGACACCTCCAGAGTCTCGGATGTTTCTGGAGTGGACTCTGAGCTGTCCGAGTCCTTCTCGCTCTCCTCTCTGGTCTCTTTCTCCTCTTTCGTCTCTTTCTCTTCTCTGGTCTCACTCTCCTCTTTCGTGTCGCTCTCTCTCTGCTGCTCGGACTTCCACTTCCTGCGGCGTCGGCAGCGCTCCTGCTCCCAGCTGCAGGACAAAACACAGACAGAAAACATCAAATCGCTTCAAAAACAACGAAAGTGGAAGTGAGAATAATGACATGAAGAGATTTATTTAACGGTCCTCAATACGGTTCACAGTACGGTTCACAGTACGGTTCACAGTACGGTTCACAGTACGGTTCACAGTACGGTTCACAGTACGGTTCACAGTACGGTTCTCAGTACGGTTCTCAGCACGGTTCACAGTACGGTTCACAGTACGGTTCACAGTACGGTTCACAGTACGGTTCTCAGCACGGTTCACAGTACGGTTCACAGTACGGTTCTCAGCACGGTTCTCAGCACGGTTCACAGTACGGTTCTCAGTACGGTTCACAGCACGGTTCACAGTACGGTTCTCAGCACGGTTCACAGTACGGTTCTCAGCACGGTTCACAGTACGGTTCACAGTACGGTTCACAGTACGGTTCTCAGTACGGTTCTCAGTACGGTTCTCAGCACGGTTCACAGCACGGTTCTCAGTACGGTTCTCAGTACGGTTCACAGTACGGTTCACAGTACGGTTCACAGTACGGTTCACAGTACGGTTCTCAGTACGGTTCACAGTACGGTTCACAGTACGGTTCACAGCACGGTTCTCAGTACGGTTCTCAGCACGGTTCACAGCACGGTTCTCAGTACGGTTCTCAGTACGGTTCACAGTACGGTTCACAGTACGGTTCACAGTACGGTTCACAGTACGGTTCTCAGTACGGTTCACAGTACGGTTCACAGTACGGTTCACAGTACGGTTCTCAGTACGGTTCACAGTACGGTTCACAGTACGGTTCACAGTACGGTTCTCAGTACGGTTCACAGTACGGTTCACAGTACGGTTCACAGTACGGTTCTCAGCACGGTTCTCAGCACGGTTCACAGTACGGTTCACAGTACGGTTCTCAGTACGGTTCACAGTACGGTTCTCAGCACGGTTCACAATACGGTTCACAGTACGGTTCACAGTACGGTTCACAGTACGGTTCACAGTACGGTTCACAGTACGGTTCTCAGTACGGTTCACAGTACGGTTCTCAGTACGGTTCACAGTACGGTTCTCAGTACGGTTCACAGTACGGTTCTCAGTACGGTTCTCAGTACGGTTCTCAGTACGGTTCTCAGCACGGTTCACAGTACGGTTCACAGTACGGTTCACAGTACGGTTCACAGTACGGTTCTCAGTACGGTTCACAGTACGGTTCACAGTACGGTTCACAGTACGGTTCACAGTACGGTTCACAGTACGGTTCTCAGTACGGTTCACAGTACGGTTCACAGTACGGTTCACAGTACGGTTCTCAGTACGGTTCACAGTACGGTTCTCAGCACGGTTCACAGCACGGTTCACAGTACGGTTCACAGTACGGTTCACAGTACGGTTCTCAGTACGGTTCTCAGTACGGTTCACAGTACGGTTCACAGTACGGTTCACAGTACGGTTCACAGTACGGTTCACAGTACGGTTCTCAGTACGGTTCACAGTACGGTTCTCAGTACGGTTCACAGTACGGTTCACAGTACGGTTCACAGTACGGTTCACAGTACGGTTCACAGTACGGTTCACAGTACGGTTCTCAGTACGGTTCACAGTACGGTTCACAGTACGGTTCTCAGTACGGTTCTCAGTACGGTTCACAGTACGGTTCACAGTACGGTTCACAGTACGGTTCACAGTACGGTTCACAGTACGGTTCACAGTACGGTTCTCAGCACGGTTCTCAGTACGGTTCACACTAGAGTTCACACTAGAGTTCACACTAGAGTTCACAGTAGAGTTCACAATAGTCGTGGACAGGTGAGTTCGGGCCGTACTCTGCGATGGTGAGCAGGTGTCTGGACGTCTCCACCTGCAGGTCCAGGTTGGAGTTTTCCAGCTCCATCAGGCTCCTCCTGATCTCCATCTGCTCCCGGAACGTCTGAAGGATCTGCTCCCGGAAACGCTCCACCTCCGCCCTGGACTGATGAGAGGAGAGGGCCTGGACCTCCGCTGTGAAACGAGAGGAATATACTGTTATAAAACACAGAGACTGATGAGACCCGGAGAGAGGAGAGGGCCTGGACCTCCGCTGTGAAACGAGAGGAATATACTGTTATAAAACACAGAGACTGATGAGACCCGGAGAGAGGAGAGGACCTGGACCTCCGCTGTGAAACGAGAGGAATATACTGTTATAAAACACAGAGACTGATGAGACCCGGAGAGAGGAGAGGGCCTGGACCTCCGCTGTGAAACGAGAGGAATATACTGTTATAAAACACAGAGACTGATGAGACCTGGAGAGAGGAGAGGGCCTGGACCTCCGCTGTGAAACGAGAGGAATATACTGTTCTAAAACACAGAGACTGATGAGACCTGGAGAGAGGAGAGGGCCTGGACCTACACTGTGAAACGAGAGGAATATACTGTTATAAAACACAGAGACTGATGAGCCCTGGACCTACACTGGATGAGCCCTGGAGAGACGGGACGATGGGACGCTGTAAAAGGAGAAAGGGAGGCTGTTCTACCACAGGGAGAGAGCTATGGACATGTGAAGGTCCCAGCTCATCTCCAGCTGAAAGAGCGGCGTGAGAGGAGGAGGGACACCACACAGCAGAGTCACCAGAGGCGTTACCGATGTACCAATGTAGGGAACCACACTGCAGGAGCTTTGGACAGAACCTTCTCTGTGAAGAGCTCGAGACTCTGGACCTCACTACTCTCTGACATCAAGACCGTACCGGACTTTAGAAGATTTACCGCCAGACTCAAGCAGAGGCTAAAGACAAACCAGGACTGCACTCATTTTTAAATATTGTAGTTTTCCATAGCACTAAACTGACAAGATTGTTGTATGAACTGACACTGTTTTAATTTTTCCTAGTTGGTATTTTAATTGTCTTTATGAGTAGAAAAGCCCAACCAGGGACAGGAGCTGAAAATTAGCATTAGCTATAATCTCTATTTGCAGCACATGAGTTGCAAACTTTGTCTTTGGAACTATATTTGTTTGCACTGTCCCTGTCTAATAAATGAATAAATATTTTGTCCTGAGGTCTCAGATCTGTGACCTCCCTGACCAAACCTCCTGTTAAACTGCACTGAGATACAAAGGTCCCTGACAGGAGCAGAGGAAATGTTCCTGCAGCAAAAGTTAAGTTAAGGTCCATCAGTGAATATATCTGTTTATTTATGGATCCTATACGCTGTATACCTGCATACCTCTCACCCTGTACATGTTATATAGTACATATTTAGGAGTTATATAGTAGTACACATTTCCGTACCCTGCACATGTCGGATGTCGGCCCTCTCGGAGCCCTGTCTGCGGTCCTGCTCGCTGATCTTCCTCTGCAGTCTCTGGATCTCTCCTCTGAGCTCTGTGATGATGCTCGTGTACTGAGCGATGTGGTAGGTCACGTTCAGGAGGTTCTTCTTCACCTGGACCAAAGACACACACACAGAGACGCAAAGAAGAAAAGGTTTGAGTCCTGGGGTGCGAGAAACTGTCTTCCCCACGAGGCCTGTAGCTGCTGTTTGAGCCCCGTTTAAACTCTGAATCTGCCACAACCCCACAGCTCCTGCAGTCTCACCCGTGTCCTGATGCTCTTGGCTCTGTCGGCGTAGGTCAGGGTGTCAGACTCACCCGTGTCCTGATGCTCTTGGCTCTGTCGGCGTAGGTCAGGGTCAGACTCACCCGTGTCCTGATGCTCTTGGCTCTGTCGGCGTAGGTCAGTGTGTCAGACTCACCTGTGTCCTGATGCTCTTGGCTCTGTCGGCGTAGGTCAGGGTGTCAGACTCACCCGTGTCCTGATGCTCTTGGCTCTGTCGGCGTAGGTCAGGGTCAGACTCACCCGTGTCCTGATGCTCTTGGCTCTGTCGGCGTAGGTCAGTGTGTCAGACTCACCCGTGTCCTGATGCTCTTGGCTCTGTCGGCGTAGGTCAGTGTGTCAGACTCACCCGTGTCCTGATGCTCTTGGCTCTGTCGGCGTAGGTCAGTGTGTCAGACTCACCCGTGTCCTGATGCTCTTGGCTATGTCGGCGTAGGTCAGTGTGTCAGACTCACCCGTGTCCTGATGCTCTCGGCTCTGTCGGCGTAGGTCAGGGTCAGACTCACCCGTGTCCTGATGCTCTTGGCTCTGTCGGCGTAGGTCAGTGTGTCAGACTCACCCGTGTCCTGATGCTCTTGGCTCTGTCGGCGTAGGTCAGGGTCAGACTCACCCGTGTCCTGATGCTCTTGGCTCTGTCGGCGTAGGTCAGTGTGTCAGACTCACCCGTGTCCTGATGCTCTTGGCTCTGTCGGCGTAGGTCAGTGTGTCAGACTCACCTGTGTCCTGTTTCTATTGGCTATGTCGGCGAGGGTCAGGTCAGACTCACCCGTGTCCTGACGCTCTTGGCTCTGTCGGCGAAGGTCAGTGTGTCAGACTCACCCGTGTCCTGATGCTCTTGGCTCTGTCGGCGTAGGTCAGGGTCAGACTCACCCGTGTCCTGATGCTCTTGGCTCTGTCGGGCGTAGGTCAGGGTCAGACTCACCCGTGTCCTGATGCTCTTGGCTCTGTCGGCGAGGTCAGGGTCAGACTCACCCGTGTCCTGATGCTCTTGGCTCTGTCGGCGAGGTCAGGGTCAGACTCACCCGTGTCCTGATGCTCTTGGCTCTGTCGGCGAGGGTCAGTGTGTCAGACTCACCCGTGTCCTGATGCTCTTGGCTCTGTCGGCGAGGGTCAGGTCAGACTCACCCGTGTCCTGATGCTCTTGGCTCTGTCGGCGTAGGTCAGTGTGTCAGACTCACCCGTGTCCTGATGCTCTTGGCTCTGTCGGCGTAGGTCAGGGTCAGACTCACCCGTGTCCTGATGCTCTTGGCTCTGTCGGCGTAGGTCAGTGTGTCAGACTCACCCGTGTCCTGATGCTCTTGGCTCTGTCGGCGTAGGTCAGGGTCAGACTCACCCGTGTCCTGATGCTCTTGGCTCTGTCGGCGTAGGACAGCGTCAGACTCACCCGTGTCCTGATGCTCTTGGCTCTGTCGGCGTAGGTCAGGGTCAGACTCACCCGTGTCCTGATGCTCTTGGCTCTGTCGGCGTAGGTCAGGGTCAGACTCACCCGTGTCCTGATGCTCTTGGCTCTGTCGGCGTAGGTCAGTGTGTCAGACTCACCCGTGTCCTGATGCTCTTGGCTCTGTCGGCGTAGGTCAGTGTGTCAGACTCACCCGTGTCCTGATGCTCTTGGCTCTGTCGGCGTAGGTCAGGGTCAGACTCACCCGTGTCCTGATGCTCTTGGCTATGTCGGCGTAGGTCAGTGTGTCAGACTCACCCGTGTCCTGATGCTCTTGGCTCTGTCGGCGTAGGCCAGTGTGTCAGACTCACCCGTGTCCTGATGCTCTTGGCTCTGTCGGCGTAGGTCAGTGTGTCAGACTCACCCGTGTCCTGATGCTCTTGGCTCTGTCGGCGTAGGTCAGGGTCAGACTCACCCGTGTCCTGATGCTCTTGGCTCTGTCGGCGTAGGTCAGTGTGTCAGACTCACCCGTGTCCTGATGCTCTTGGCTCTGTCGGCGTAGGTCAGTGTGTCAGACTCACCCGTGTCCTGATGCTCTTGGCTCTGTCGGCGTAGGTCAGTGTGTCAGACTCACCCGTGTCCTGATGCTCTTGGCTCTGTCGGCGTAGGTCAGGGTCAGACTCACCCGTGTCCTGATGCTCTTGGCTCTGTCGGCGTAGGTCAGGGTCAGACTCACCCGTGTCCTGATGCTCTTGGCTCTGTCGGCGTAGGTCAGGGTCAGACTCACCCGTGTCCTGATGCTCTTGGCTCTGTCGGCGTAGGTCAGGGTGTTTCTGGACTCTTCGAACGCAGACGAGGCCGGAGAAATGTGAGCGATCATCACCGTCCTGCTGTTTCCTCCTAAAGAGTCCTGTTCACATGAAACACACGACACATCTGTTCCTCTGTCTGTGTAAACGTGTAGTAGTAGTAGTAGTAGTAGTAGACGTTGCAGTAGTTGCAGTAGTTGCAGTATTTGTACCTTGAGCAGTCTGGTGAGTTTGCTGTCCCTGTAGTTGATGTACTTGTGTCCGTTCTTGTCGCTCAGAGCGTTGATGCAGTTCCCCAGGGCGAGCAGAGAGCGGTTTATGTGAGCTCCCTCCTTCAGACGCTGACCCCTGTTCTGAGTCTGGAACAACACAAACATCAGATGCCCTCCCCGTGTCTCCATGGGGTCTTATAGAGTTTTTTCACAGCAGCTGAAGTGTCGAGGGAAGAAAGACGAAAGCTTAAAGGAAACGACGACGAGCATCAGTGAAACGACTGAGCAGCACCAACGTTCTGCTCCTGGAGAAAACAGAAGGAACTTGTTCAGATTCTACAGTTACAATTAAAACTCCATTTCCTGATGTGGATCTGAGCTCAGACAGATTTGTGCAGCTGAATGTGACGCGTCTCCAGGACCAGAACGTTAGTGCTGCTCAGTCGTTCACTGATGCTCGTCATTTCCTTTAAGCTTTCGTCTTTCTTCCCTTGATCGTTGTGGATAAATTCTGGGACATTTAAACACACATTTACCACAGAAAAACACAGACCACAGACCTACAACTGGACACTTCAGGACAATATGAAAATGTTCTGTTCTGTGTAAAAACTGCAAACTGTGCTTCAGATGTCAGCGTCTCTCAGATGTTATTGCTCCTTGGAGTTTTTTGCATTTTAAAACACATGTAAATAATTTTAAAAAATGCCTCAATTAAGTCCTTTGTCCATAAATCTTTCGAAAACATTTTAACAGAATATCTAAATTACTCCCTCAAACAAACTAGACCAAAATAAGGGATCAACAAACCAAAGTAGGACTAAACCATGATTAAACCAAGACTGAACCAGGTCTCAAACATTAAACATCTCAAAACAAATATTTCTAACTTATTTTGCTCTGAAATGAAGTGTTTTTTGTCTAGTTCAGCCCAGACCACAGATCTGTGCTGTTCTCCCTGTTCTATCTGCAGTGTCCAGCAGGTGGCGCCCTCGGCTCAGGGTTCTGTGCCTCAGGGCAAAGGTCGTATAAAGACTTCTCTGTTTAAAATCCTTCTCTTCTCTGTCTGTAAAACCTTTCTGAGTTTTGTGGTGCTTTGGTTTTTAGCAGCAGGTGAGAAGAACCACAGGTAAAAACGAACAGAACCGGATCAGTGAAAGAGCTGGAGTTAAACAGAGGGAGAAAGAGAGAAGAGAGGAGGACAGAGTGGAGGGGTGTAAGGACAGAGGAAGAGCAGAGCGCTCACCTGTGCGGCGCGTTCGGAGCCCGCCAGGTCGATCATGAAGAGTCTGGCAAAGCGCACTTCCTGCTGCAGGTCGGGGCTCCGGCTCTGCTGCTTCACGCTCACCTGGAGCAGAGCGTGAGAACGAGACGACGTCTGATTCGCCGCCGTGGGCTCCTGAGTGCGCTGCCTGTTCCCTTTAACCAGCAGCTCCATGATCTGAACACAACAAGAAGAACTGTGAGCACGAGAATCTGCCTGTTCCCTTTAACCAGCAGCTCCATGATCTGAACACACAACAACAACAACAACTGTGAGCACGAGAATCTGCCTGTTCCCTTTAACCAGCAGCAAATGAGCTGTTATCTCAAGTTCTTTGACTAACCCCAGTCTAAAACAGGTCTACAACAGGACTACAACAGGACTTAAACAGGACTTAAACAGGACTACAACAGGACTACAACAGGACTTAAACAGGACTTAAACAGGACTACAACAGGACTACAACAGGACTTAAACAGGTCTAAAACAGGACTTAAACAGGTCTAAAACAGGTCTAAAACAGGACTACAACAGGACTTAAACAGGACTTAAACAGGACTACAACAGGACTACAACAGGACTTAAACAGGTCTAAAACAGGACTTAAACAGGTCTAAAACAGGACTTAAACAGGTCTAAAACAGGTCTAAAACAGGACTACAACAGGACTACAACAGGACTACAACAGGACTACAACAGGACTAAAACAGGACTACAACAGGACTTAAACAGGACTACAACAGGACTACAACAGGACTACAACAGGACTTAAACAGGACTACAACAGGACTACAACAGGACTACAACAGGACTAAAACAGGTCTAAAACAGGTCTAAAACAGGTCTAAAACAGGACTAAAACAGGACTTAAACAGGACTACAACAGGACTTAAACAGGACTACAACAGGACTAAAACAGGACTAAAACAGGACTAAAACAGGACTAAAACAGGACTAAAACAGGACTAAAACAGGACTAAAACAGGACTAAAACAGGACTAAAACAGGACTAAAACAGGTCGAAAACAGGTCGAAAACAGGACTAAAACAGGACTAAAACAGGACTAAAACAGGACTAAAACAGGACTACAACAGGACTACAACAGGACTTAAACAGGTCTAAAACAGGACTTAAACAGGACTAAAACAGGTCTAAAACAGGACTAAAACAGGACTAAAACAGGACTACAACAGGACTACAACAGGACTTAAACAGGACTTAAACAGGACTACAACAGGACTACAACAGGACTTAAACAGGTCTAAAACAGGACTTAAACAGGTCTAAAACAGGTCTAAAACAGGACTACAACAGGACTACAACAGGACTACAACAGGACTTAAACAGGTCTAAAACAGGACTTAAACAGGTCTTAAACAGGTCTAAAACAGGACTTAAACAGGACTAAAACAGGTCTAAAACAGGACTAAAACAGGACTAAAACAGGACTACAACAGGACTTAAACAGGACTTAAACAGGACTACAACAGGACTACAACAGGACTACAACAGGACTTAAACAGGTCTAAAACAGGACTTAAACAGGTCTAAAACAGGTCTAAAACAGGACTACAACAGGACTACAACAGGACTACAACAGGACTACAACAGGACTTAAACAGGTCTAAAACAGGACTTAAACAGGACTACAACAGGACTACAACAGGACTACAACAGGACTTAAACAGGACTACAACAGGACTACAACAGGACTACAACAGGACTACAACAGGACTACAACAGGACTTAAACAGGACTACAACAGGACTACAACAGGACTACAACAGGACTTAAACAGGTCTAAAACAGGACTTAAACAGGTCTAAAACAGGTCTAAAACAGGACTACAACAGGACTACAACAGGACTACAACAGGACTACAACAGGACTTAAACAGGTCTAAAACAGGACTTAAACAGGACTACAACAGGACTACAACAGGACTACAACAGGACTTAAACAGGTCTAAAACAGGACTTAAACAGGACTACAACAGGACTACAACAGGACTACAACAGGACTACAACAGGACTACAACAGGACTACAACAGGACTTAAACAGGACTACAACAGGACTACAACAGGACTACAACAGGACTACAACAGGACTTAAACAGGACTACAACAGGACTACAACAGGACTACAACAGGACTTAAACAGGTCTAAAACAGGACTTAAACAGGTCTAAAACAGGTCTAAAACAGGACTAAAACAGGACTAAAACAGGTCTAAAACAGGTCTAAAACAGGTCTAAAACAGGACTAAAACAGGACTTAAACAGGACTACAACAGGACTACAACAGGACTACAACAGGACTTAAACAGGTCTAAAACAGGACTTAAACAGGTCTTAAACAGGTCTAAAACAGGACTTAAACAGGACTAAAACAGGTCTTAAACAGGTCTAAAACAGGACTTAAACAGGACTAAAACAGGTCTAAAACAGGACTAAAACAGGACTTAAACAGGTCTTAAACAGGTCTTAAACAGGTCTTAAACAGGTCTTAAACAGGACTAAAACAGGTCTAAAACAGGTCTTAAACAGGTCTTAAACAGGTCTTAAACAGGTCTTAAACAGGTCTTAAACAGGTCTTAAACAGGTCTTAAACAGGTCTTAAACAGGTCTGACCAAGGTCAGCTGTTTTCAGGAGCAGCAGGAGCTGAGGGGAGAAAGTCCAGCTGTGGTTTTAGCTCATTTTTTTAATGACGGTCATGAAACTGATACTGCTGCTACTTTCTGATACCACAGGATACTGGATTACCGCCCGACCGTAATCTCAGGTCTGACCCGGGTCTGTCTCGGGTCTGTCTCGGGTCTGTCTCAGGTCTGACTCAGGTCTGTCTCGGGTCTGTCTCAGGTCTGTCTCAGGTCTGTCTCGGGTCTGTCCCAGGTCTGTCTCGGGTCTGTCTCGGGTCTGTCTCAGGTCTGTCTCGGGTCTGTCTCAGGTCTGTCTCGGGTCTGTCTCGGGTCTGACTCAGGTCTGTCTCGGGTCTGTCTCAGGTCTGTCTCAGGTCTGTCTCGGGTCTGTCTCAGGTCTGTCTCGGGTCTGTCTCGGGTCTGTCTCAGGTCTGTCTCGGGTCTGTCTCGGGTCTGTCTCGGGTCTGTCTCGGGTCTGTCTCGGGTCTGTCTCGGGTCTGTCTCGGGTCTGTCTCGGGTCTGTCTCGGGTCTGTCTCGGGTCTGTCTCGGGTCTGTCTCGGGTCTGTCTCGGGTCTGTCTCAGGTCTGTCCCGGGTCTGTCTCGGGTCTGTCTCGGGTCTGTCTCGGGTCTGTCTCGGGTCTGTCTCGGGTCTGACTCAGGTCTGTCTCGGGTCTGTCTCGGGTCTGACTCAGGTCTGTCTCGGGTCTGTCTCGGGTCTGTCTCGGGTCTGTCTCGGGTCTGTCTCGGGTCTGTCTCTGGTCTGTCACGGGTCTGTCTCGGGTCTGTCTCAGGTCTGTCTCGGGTCTGTCTCGGGTCTGTCCCGGGTCTGTCTCGGGTCTGTCTCGGGTCTGTCTCGGGTCTGTCTCGGGTCTGTCTCGGGTCTGACTCAGGTCTGTCTCGGGTCTGTCTCGGGTCTGACTCAGGTCTGTCTCGGGTCTGTCTCGGGTCTGTCTCGGGTCTGTCTCAGGTCTGACTCAGGTCTGTCTCGGGTCTGTCTCGGGTCTGTCTCGGGTCTGTCTCGGGTCTGTCTCGGGTCTGTCTCAGGTCTGTCTCAGGTCTGTCTCGGGTCTGTCTCGGGTCTGTCTCGGGTCTGTCTCAGGTCTGTCTCAGGTCTGTCTCGGGTCTGTCTCGGGTCTGTCTCGGGTCTGTCTCAGGTCTGTCTCAGGTCTGTCTCCGGTCTGACTCGGGTCTGACTCGGGTCTGACTCGGGTCTGTCTCAGGTCTGTCTCAGGTCTGTCCCAGGTCTGTCCCAGGTCTGTCTCAGGTCTGTCTGAGCTCTGACCTCTTGAGCGTTGATGGTGGACACCTCCGTGATTCCTGCCACTTGAATCACTCCTTTGGAATCTTCCCTCAGGTCCAGGAAGCCCGAGGCCGGGTTCAGCAGGTCCCGGATCATCTCGTTATAGATCTGAGCAGAGAGAAGAACCGTGACGACCTCAGAACAGGAAGAACGATTCAGAACAAACACAAACAAAGACAGACACAGACGGGGCCTTCAGCGTGTGCAGGAGCTGTTTATGTTCCACCTACAGAAAAGGATCAAAACAATCAGGATTTGGACAGTTCCACTCGGGTCAGTGTTGGTGGAGCTATTTTAAGATTTAACCTATAGAAGCTTTGTTTGACACCGCAGAGTGTTCAGAGGAGATAGAGAGGAGGAAAGAGAGAAGAGAGGAGGAGAGAGAGAGAGAGGAGGAGAGGAGGAGGAGAGGAGGAAAGAGAGAAGAGAGAAGGAGAGAGAGAGAGAGGAGGAGAGGAGGAAAGAGAG
>CM068360.1:35527820-35545320 GCA_034769755.1 Odontamblyopus lacepedii | reverse complement strand
CCTGGAACACAGGATTTGAGTGTTTAAAGAGGGAGAGTGGGGCTCCGGTGGGTTCTACACACTTTATCCTGACATATTTTAGCGCGGTGAAACTTTAGTGCAGGCATGTCCAAACTATGGCCCGGGGGCTAGATGTGGCCCTCAGACCAGTAGTCTTGGCCCTCAGGCTTCCAGGTGAACTGGCCCATACTACCACAAATAGTACTTTTTACGGCATGTTACCTTGATTGAGCAAATGTCGTGTGTCCTTCTGAGGGTCTGAGCCTGAACGAAGGTCTGGAGGGTTCATTTAAACCTGTTATAAAAGCACTGATTTGAATTCCTCACTGTTTTGACCCTCAGTCTATGACCCTCGATCGGCCTCATGCTGCTCTGTGGTTTAACATGTGGCTCTGGATGAAAAAAGTTTGGACCCCCCTGGTTTAGTGTGGTGAAACTTTAGTGTGGTGAAACGTTAGCGTGGTGAAACGTTAGCGTGGTGAAACGTTAGCGTGGTGAAACTTTAGTGTGGTGAAACGTTAGCGTGGTGAAACGTTAGCGTGGTGAAACGTTAGCGTGGTGAAACTTTAGTGTGGTGAAACGTCAGCGTGGTGAAACTTTAGTGTGGTGAAACGTTAGCGTGGTGAAACGTTAGCGTGGTGAAACGTTAGCGTGGTGAAACTTTAGTGTGGTGAAACGTCAGCGTGGTGAAACTTTAGTGTGGTGAAACGTTAGCGTGGTGAAACGTTAGCGTGGTGAAACGTGAGCGTGGTGAAACGTTAGCGTGGTGAAACGTTAGCGTGGTGAAACTTTAGTGTGGTGAAACGTCAGCGTGGTGAAACTTTAGTGTGGTGAAACGTTAGTGTGGTGAAACGTTAGCGTGGTGAAACGTTAGCGTGGTGAAACGTTAGCGTGGTGAAACTTTAGTGTGGTGAAACGTCAGCGTGGTGAAACGTCAGCGTGGTGAAACGTTAGCGTGGTGAAACGTTAGCGTGGTGAAACTTTAGTGTGGTGAAACGTCAGCGTGGTGAAACTTTAGTGTGGTGAAACGTTAGTGTGGTGAAACGTTAGCGTGGTGAAACGTCAGCGTGGTGAAACGTTAGCGTGGTGAAACGTTAGCGTGGTGAAACGTTAGCGTGGTGAAACGTTAGCGTGGTGAAACGTTAGCGTGGTGCTCAGACCTGGCTGGCAGAGTAGTCAAACGCCACGTCAAATATGTAGGTTTTCTCTCTGGAGCGATTGGCACGAAGAACATCATCAGGGTCCTCCAGAGGGTCCATCAACACCACCATCTGAAACAGAAGGTCAGAAACACACAGGAGAAGGTCAGAAACACACAAGAGAAGGTCAGAAACACACAAGAGAAGGTCAGAAACTCCGTCGGAAACATGCAGGAGACGGCCAGAACCACAGAACAGCAGATTAAATTGTTAAACAGGTAAATGAGGCTCAAGTGTCAAGAGGCTGGAAGCTGATCTGAGCTGATGGAGCAGGTCTGAACTGATGGAGCAGGTCTGAACTGATGGAGCAGGTCTGAGCTGATGGAGCAGGTCTGAACTGATGGAGCAGGTCTGAGCTGATGGAGCAGGTCTGAACTGATGGAGCAGGTCTGAGCTGATGGAGCAGGTCTGAACTGATGGAGCAGTTCTGAGCTGATGGAGCAGGTCTGAGCTGATGGAGCAGGTCTGAACTGATGGAGCAGGTCTGAACTGATGGAGCAGGTCTGAACTGACAGAGCAGGTCTGTGCTGATGGAGCAGGTCTGAACTGATGGAGCAGGTCTGAACTGATGGAGCAGGTCTGAGCTGATGGAGCAGGTCTGAACTGATGGAGCAGGTCTGAACTGATGGAGCAGGTCTGAACTGACAGAGCAGGTCTGTGCTGATGGAGCAGGTCTGAACTGATGGAGCAGGTCTGAACTGACGGAGCAGGTCTGAACTGACAGAGCAGGTCTGAACTGATGGAGCAGGTCTGATCTGACGGAGCAGGTCTGAACTGATGGAGCAGGTCTGAACTGATGGAGCAGGTCTGAACTGATGGAGCAGGTCTGAGCTGATGGAGCAGGTCTGAGCTGATGGAGCAGGTCTGAACTGATGGAGCAGGTCTGAACTGATGGAGCAGGTCTGAGCTGATGGGGCAGGTCTGAACTGATGGAGCAGGTCTGAGCTGATGGAGCAGGTCTGAACTGACGGAGCAGGTCTGAACTGATGGAGCAGGTCTGAACTGATGGAGCAGGTCTGAACTGATGGAGCAGGTCTGAACTGATGGAGCAGGTCTGAACTGACGGAGCAGGTCTGAACTGATGGAGCAGGTCTGAACTGACGGAGCAGGTCTGAAGGTCTGATCTGACGGAGCAGGTCTGAACTGATGGAGCAGGTCTGAGCTGATGGAGCAGGTCTGTGCTGATGGAGCAGGTCTGTGCTGATGGAGCAGGTCTGAGCTGATGGAGCAGGTCTGAGCTGATGGAGCAGGTCTGTGCTGATGGAGCAGGTCTGAACTGATGGAGCAGGTCTGAGCTGATGGAGCAGGTCTGAACTGATGGAGCAGGTCTGAACTGATGGAGCAGGTCTGAAGTGACAGGGACCATGTACATCAACATTAATCGCAAAATAAAATCTGCCTCGTACCAGATTTTAGCTTCACAGCTCTTTTCCATCTGTATTAAACACAGAACAATGCTGGAAATACAAAAGTTCAACATTTCACAATAAAACAGTAAAAATGACCACAGTAAAAGTGCCTCTGAACGGCCCTGTCCCCGGGAAAGTGAACTGGGACAAAGGGAAAACCAACAGATCTGTGGATTTAAAAGATGTTTTTTTGTTTCTGTACAGACGTTTGTGCATCATTTAAGTTCTGCTGGAAGTTTATTCCATTCTGTTATTGTTTTAAATGAACATGATGATGTTTTTGTTTTTGGTGTGACACATTTTGCCCAGTTGTCGTTGAGCGTGTCGTCTGATCTCAGGGAGCAGGTCTGATCTGTAGAAATAAACTCACACAAATGAAATACAAACCAAATACAAACGTTTAGGGCTGAAACGATTACTCGAGTAACTCGGATAATTCGATTACAAAAAATATTCGGGGCAAATTCTTTGCCTCGAGGCTTCGTTTAATTCATGTCACCAAAGTCAATGTATTTAAAATGTCTCTGCTATCGTATCACTCCTCCTTTGTAGACTGCTGCGCCAGTCTGGGATCACTGTTTCACACGGACAGTTATCAATGACGTACATTTCAAAGATTTGAAGCGGCGCGATTTATTCCACGGTGTGGAAATGGCAGATAATGATGTGGCCGGTGCCAGTGTGCACTGGCAAAGCCAACCTGATGTACCACAACAGTACGTCTTCAATGCTGCAGCACTTAAAGCGAAACTTAAAGCGTGAACTGTACTTCTCTAAGCGGAGTCGGAGAATCTACGAGGTAATATACTTTTACGATTGCTAACTGAAATGAAAAGTAACGCCTATTAGAATGTACAGGATTTGTAATTATTTGTAACCTGTGTTATGAGTCGATAGTAACGAGGCATAATGAGCAGCAAGAGAGCAAATGATCTCACTCAAATCGCTCCCTTCCTCACGTATACACAGACACACACAGACACACACACACACACACACACACACACAGACACACACACGCACACACTCGGTGTTTCCCACATCAGAAACGTCTAGTTCGTTGTTCTACTTTTACCAAAAATCTGATTTAATCTAGAACCGCTGGCATCAATAATTCCAATATCAGAGAAAGGAAATATTTTACCGACGTTTACGAACACTTATGTGTTCGCTAGTTCTATATTTAGCTTATTAATTAGGCTAGTTAAAGGATTAACGTTGTCACTTAGAAAACTCCTGTCTTATAAGCCAATAAGCCAAAGGTTTTACACTTGTTTAAAAAAAAAGTTGACTTTAAATAAAAACCTTTTTGTGAGGAATAACAGCAATTGCTTGCTCATTTTAAGAGGCCTTTCATGTTGCGTTACACACTATTGATATAGTTGTATAAAAACAAAAAAGTGTGATTTATCCGATTACTCGATTAATCGATGATATAATCGACAGAATACTCGATTCCAAAAATATTCGATAGTTGCAGCTCTACAAACGTTTGACATCATTTTCTTCCTGTTTTGAGGCTGATTCTGAGGTTCTGGACGACGTCATCGACCGAAAATAAACCTCCAAATATCTGAAGAACCAGAATCGCCCAAACGATGGACACAGTTTCTGTGCCGGTTTGAGTTTGATGAGGCGACTTCAGGCAGGCTGATCCGAGTCGTTTCCGTCTCTTCTGTTTCTCTGTGATCACAAACACTTTGAAGCTCCACATTCAAATTCAAGAGGCGCAGGTCCACAGGTTTCGCTCTCACAAAACATGAAGGAGGGAACGAGGGAGGACGGAGGGAAAGAGGAATAAAAGCCACAAGTGGCGCTGAACGGCCCTCGGGTCTGTGTCTGTCACTAAACACACAGACCCGAAGAGTCACGGCGCCAAATTTCATGTTTGTCAATGAAACTAGTTGTTTTATTCCTTTGAAATTCAAGACGACTGAACATTAGGGAAGTAACTTTATTTCTATAGCACTTTTTTCACAGACACATGACCAAAGACTCTTCACAGACGCATTATTAACAGAACATTCTTCATTCACTCCAGACCCGCTGCTGTGAGCTGCTGTTGTAGCCTCAGTTGCCCTGGGACAGACTGACAGAAAAGTCCCTCTGACCTCCACCACCATCACACCCTCCACTGTCACACCTCCAGCAGGTTTTGGGCTGATGGGGGAAACCGGAGCCCAGAGGAAACCATCCAGATACGGGGAGAACATGCAAACTCCACACAAAAAGGCCTGGGCGACCCGGGGATAGAACCCAGAACGTTCTTGCTGCGAGGCGTGAGTGACACTCTGCCGCTATAGAACATTGCAAGATTAGAATAACATGGGCTCTTTCACACATCGCCATGGCAACCCAGTGAAAAGTACTGTACAGTTTCTATTGGCTTTTATTGATCGAGGAGCCATGAAGAGTCCATGAGCCAAATGTAACATTATAACGACGATATTAGGATATATTATGATGCCACACATCTCGTCCAGTGACTCTCATTGACTCCTTTTACAGACCATGTCCTAGTTTCTCGTTCGGCCTCCGCCCCCTTCAGATCCGCCCGCTGATCTGGACCTGAACTGCCCGATCTGCAGGAGTATAAAGGCCCGGAGCCGCCGCCACCCGGACGACCAGTGGGTCCTGAGCTGCAGCGACTTTTGGTCTTTCATTTTGTATTAATTATTTGATTTTTGAAATAAATATTTCCTTTTTCAGCACCGTCTACATTCCTGTTTTTGTTCCTTGTCCGGGTCTTTTTACATCTTTCAGTTGCGTGTCGCCCCCTAGAGCCCTGGCACGAAACAACTCCCAATGACTCCCATTAACTCCCAATGACTCCCATTGACTCCCAATGACTCCCATTGACTCCCAATGACTCCCATTGACTCCCAATAACTCCCAATGACTCCCATTGACTCCCATTAACTCCCAATGACTCCCAATGACTCCCATTGACTCCCATTGACTCCCAATAACTCCCAATGACTCTCATTGACTCCCAATGACTCCCATTGACTCCCAATGACTCCCAATGACTCCCATTGACTCCCAATGACTCCCAATGACTCCCATTAACTCCCAATGACTCCCAATGACTCCCATTGACTCCCATTGACTCCCATTGACTCCCAATAACTCCCAATGACTCCCAATGACTCCCATTGACTCCCAATGACTCCCAATGACTCCCAATGACTCCCATTGACTCCCATTGACTCCCAATAACTCCCAATGACTCCCAATGACTCCCATTGACTCCCAATGACTCCCATTGACTCCCAATGACTCCCAATGACTCCCAATGTCTTCGATGGCACGAAACAGATCGTTCAGAGTTCGGACGTAGATGCCGGGCTCCTGATCCGTGCCCAACATCGTGTACGTCTTTCCACAGCCTGAACACACACACAGAGACACACACACACACAGAGAGACACACACACACACAGACACACAGAGAGACACACACACACACAGACACACAGAGAGACACACACACACACAGACACACACACAGACACACACACACACACACAGAGACACACACACACACACACACACATACAGAGACACACACACACACAGAGACAGAGACACACACACACACACACACACATACAGAGACAGAGACACACACACAGACACACAGAGACACACACACACACACAGACACACACAGACACACACACACACACACACACACAGACACACACACACAGACACACACAGACACACACAGACACACACACACACAGACACACACACACAGAGACACACACACACAGAGACACACGCACACGCAGAGACACGCACATGCACACACACAGAGACACACACACACACAGAGGCACACACACACAGAGACACACGCAGAGACATGCACACACAGACACACACACACAGAGACACACACACAGAGACACACACACACAGAGACACACACACACAGAGACACACACACACAGAGACACACACACACAGAGACACACACACAGGTATAATATTAAATAAATGTGATCTAAATGTGCAGAGTTACCACAGCACAGAGGTTGTTTGGGGCGAGGTCACCACAGCCCACAGATCAGGGTCAGAAATACTGAACCAAACTTTTACATTTTCCATTGACCCCAATCAGAAACACTGTCCTCTGTCCTCTGACCTCATTTGCCCTGTCAGAGTGTCCGGGTCGAGCGTCAGGAGCGTACCTGTGACTCCCTATGACTCCCATTAACTCCCAATGACTCCCAATGACTCCCATTAACTCCCATTGACTCCCAATGACTCCCAATTACTCCCATTAACTCCCATTGACTCCCATTAACTCCCATTGACTCCCAATGACTCCCATTAACTCCCATTGACTCCCAATGACTCCCAATGACTCCCATTAACTCCCATTGACTCCCAATGACTCCCAATGACTCCCATTGACTCCCATTAACTCCCATTGACTCCCAATGACTCCCATTAACTCCCATTAACTCCCATTGACTCCCAATGACTCCCATTAACTCCCATTGACTCCCATTAACTCCCATTGACTCCCAATGACTCCCATTAACTCCCATTGACTCCCAATGACTCCCAATGACTCCCATTAACTCCCATTGACTCCCATTGACTCCCATTAACTCCCATTGACTCCCAATGACTCCCATTAACTCCCAATGACTCCCATTAACTCCCAATGACTCCCATTAACTCCCATTGACTCCCAATGACCCCCAATGACTCCCAATGACTCCCATTGACTCCCATTAACTCCCATTGACTCCCAATGACTCCCAATGACTCCCATTAACTCCCATTAACTCCCATTGACTCCCAATGACTCCCATTAACTCCCATTGACTCCCAATGACTCCCATTAACTCCCAATGACTCCCATTAACTCCCATTGACTCCCATTGACTCCCAATGATTCCCAATGACCCCCAATGACTCCCATTAACTCCCAATGACTCCCAATGACTCCCATTGACTCCCATTAACTCCCATTGACTCCCAATGACTCCCATTAACTCCCAATGACTCCCAATGACTCCCATTAACTCCCATTGACTCCCAATGACTCCCATTGACTCCCAATGACTCCCAATGACTCCCATTAACTCCCATTAACTCCCAATGACTCCCAATGACTCCCATTAACTCCCAATGACTCCCAAGAACTCCCAATGACTCACTGTCCCTCATAGGAAAGTCTGGACCTGAGCTGGAGGATTTGACCTGTGCTGCATGTTCTGGGTTGCCTCACAGACACAGGGAGAACATGCAAAGACGCAGACGACCCCTGAACTGGTGAAATGAGAATGCGACAGCGCTCTCGCCTCACAGAAGGTTCAGAGTTCGATTCGTGGAACAGACCGGGCCTGAAATGGGGCTCTGTTCCTTTTCGTGATGTGTGGTTTCCTCAGAGCGTTGAGTGACACGTTGGCTCCCGGTCTGGGTCCGGGTCTGGCTCTGGTTCAGGCTCTGGCTCTGGTTCAGGCTCTGGCTCTGGTTCAGGCTCTGGCTCTGGTACAGGCTCTGGCTCCGGTTCTGGCTCTGGTTCAGGCTGTGGTTCAGGCTCCGGTTCTGGATCTGGCTTTGGTTCTGGCTTTGGTTCAGGTTCTGGCTCTTGTTTCTGTGAGTCTTGTCGTGCTAATACGAAGCGCTAATGTTTCCCTCGACACCTCTAAAGTTATTTATTAAAACAGTCGGTTAAAGATGGATGAGATCAGACAGGCTGCACCTGGCGCTCCTGCCGTTCCCGGCGCTCCGGTCATTTGCTGATTGGCCTGAGGTGAGGCTGGAGCAGGAAGTCGACACCTTCAGCACCATCTGCACTGCGACAGCTCAGACCCACTGTTCACTGGGCTTTGTGTTTAGCTCCGTGTTCAGCTTTGTGTCGGAGCGTCACCGAATCTGCCCAAAACAACAGCTGCAGGACGGAACCTCAAGACGAGAGAACAGAGGAGGAGGAGGAGGAGGAGAGGAAGAGGAGGAGGAGGAGGAGGAGAGGAGGAAGAGGAAGAGGAAGAGAGGAGGAGGAGGAGGAAGAGGAGGAAGAGGAAGAGAGGAGGAGGAGGAAGAGGAGAGGAGGAGAGGAGAAGGAGAGGAGGAAGAGGAAGAGGAGGAAGAGAGGAGGAGGAGAGAGGAGGAGGAAGAGAGGAGGAGGAGGAGGAAGAGAGGAGGAGAAAGAGGAGAAAGAGTAGGAGAGAAGGAGAGAGGAGGAGGAGGAGAGGAGGAGGAGAGGAGGAGGAGGGGGAAGAGAGGAGGAGGAGGAGGAAGAGAGGAGGAGGAGGAGGAGGAGAGGAGGAGGAGAAAGAGGAGGAGAGGAGGAGGAGAAAGAGGAGGAGGAGAGGAGGAGGAAGAGAGGAGGAGAGAAGGAGGAGAGGAGGAGGAGGAGGAGAGGAGGAGGAGGAGAGAAGGAGGAGAGGAGGAGGAGGAAGAGGAGAAAGAGTAGGAGAGAAGGAGAGAGGAGGAGGGGAGGAGGAGGAAGAGAGGAGAAGAGGAGGAGGAAGAGGAGAAAGAGGAGGAGAGAAGGAGAGAGGAGGAAGAGAGGAGGAGGAGGAGAGGAGGAGAAGGACGAGGAGAAGAGGAGGAGGAGAGGAGGAGGAGGAGGAGAGACAGGAGGAGAGGAGGGGAGGAGCAGAGGAGGAGGAGAGGAGAGGAGGAGAGGAGGAAGAGGAGGAAGAGGAGGAGGAGGAGGAGAGGAGGAGGAGTGGAGGAGGAGGAGGAGGAGCGGAGGAGGAGGAGAGGAGGAGGCGGAGGAGGAGAGGAGGAGGAGGAGGAGAGAAGGAGGAGAGAAGGAGGAGGAGAGGAGGAGGAGGAGAGAGGAGGCGGAGGAGGAGAGGAGGAGGAGGAGGAGAGGAGGAGAGGAGGAGGAGGAGAGGAGGAGGAGGAGAGGAGGAGGACAGGCCACTCATTTGACTAAAACACAGTTAAGATCGTTGTATTTAAGGGTTTAGCCAAAACGTTTGGACAGAATTCTCCCAGTGATGTCATCAGAGGGATTCAGGATTCTCTGCCTCAGGATCAGTGTAAAACTATAACACATTTACAGCAGGTTTTTACTCCACCAGACTCGGGTATCGGGGCACGGTGGCAGAGTGGCAACACTCAGGCCTCACAGCAGAAGGCTGCAGGTTCGATCCCCGGGTCGCCCGGGCCTTTCTGTGCAGAGTTTGCATGTTCTCCCTGTGTCTGGATGGGTTTCCTCCGGGCTCCGGTTTCCCCCATCAGCCCAAAACATGCAGCACCTGAACTAACATAAGGACCATGATGTCCTCACGGCTCCCCACCTGCAGAGGGGGTCAGAGGGGGTCAGGGGCTGTGAGGGTTGGGCAGCAAACTGCCCCCACGACCCAGATGGATTAAGCGGCAGAAGATGGACAGATTCAGGTATCACCGTAAATCTCCTCAGAGGCTGAAGTCTGTGTGGACCAGCCTGAGGAAAAACATCAGCATGAAGCTTTGTTCAAACACTTCAGGCCAAAGACACAAAAACGTGACCGCGCTGGGCTCACGGTTTAGAAAACGAGGCTGCGGATCAGTTAAGTTGTGCTTCTACTGGATATCGACCAACAGAACAGCGCTTATTTCCCAGACAAAACGGACCCAAATGTGTGATGGAGCTGTTATTTATGGCTCAAGACAGAACAACTTTGTGTAAAAGTTCAAACATTATGATCCATTCTGGGTGACTACGATCAGTATCGGTATCAGCGCATCCCTACGGAAAGCTGACAGGAGAGTGACATTTGAAGAATCATATTCAGGTCAGAGTCTTGAACCCTCTGACCCTGTTCTGCTGCTTCATCATAAACATCATTTATTCATAACACAAGTTTCATTAGAACTGAGCCAAGAACCAAGAACATCACATCACATCACACGCTCCAGGCTCCAGAGGGACAAACAGTCTAATACTCGATACCGATTCTGATTCCAGTGCTCCGGGTCTAAAGCAGGACTAAACCAGGCCTAAAACCAGATCTAAACCAGGTCTAATCCAGGTCCTTGGGTGTACTCTAGTCTCTGTGCTCTTCCACTTGTTCTGCTGCAGCTCCAGATCGTTCTAAACACGTTCAGGAAACGTTCTAAAGGTTTTGTTCTGTCCTGAAAATGGGACTTTTTTAGGATCCGGACCTGAGGAAAATTTGGTCTAGTTTTGATTCTTGTTTTAGTTTGTGTAAAATCCCTCAGTCGTCCGGGCAGAATCCACGGCAAAGGAAAAGAGAATTCAATTTGTCGACTGAAACAGAGCTGAAGAAGCAGTTTTAGTATCGAATTTAGACTTTCGGGTCTGATTTTCAACACTTTCATCCGCCCTACTTCATAATGGGGTTTATTATGGAGGTTAAAGAGCGCGAAGAGCGACAACCTGACCCCAGTGTGAGTGTGTGTGTTTGGAGTGTGTGTGAGTGTGTGTTTGTGTGTGTGTTTGGAGTGTGTGTGTGTGTGTGTTTGTGTGTGTGTTTGGAGTGTGTGTGTGTGTGTGTTTGTGTGTGTGTTTGGAGTGTGTGTGTTTGGAGTGTGTGTGTTTGGAGTGTGAGTGTGTGTTTGTGTGTGTGTTTGGAGTGTGTGTGTGTGTGTTTGGAGTGTGTGTGTTTGGAGTGTGTGTGTGTGTGTGTTTGGAGTGTGTGTGTGTGTGTTTGGAGTGTGTGTGTGTTTGGAGTGTGTGTGTTTGGAGTGTGTGTGTGTGTGTTTGGAGTGTGTGTGTGAGTGTGTGTGTTTGGAGTGTGTGTGTGTGTGTTTGGAGTGTGTGTGTGTGTGTGTTTGGAGTGTGTGAGTGTGTGTGTGTGTGTTTGGAGTGTTTGTAGTGTGTGTGTGTGTTTGGAGTGTGTGTGAGTGTGTGTGTGTGTGTTTGGAGTGTGTGTGTTTGGAGTGTGTGTGTGTGTGTTTGGAGTGTGTGTGTGTGTGTTTGGAGTGTGTGTGTGTTTGGAGTGTGTGTGAGTGTGAGTGTGTGTGTGTGTTTGTATTGTTTGGAGTGTGTGTGTGTTTGGAGTGTGTGTGTGTGTGTTTGGAGTGTGAGTGTGTGTGTGTGTTTGGAGTGTGTGTGTGTTTGTGTGTGTGTTTGGAGTGTGCGTGAGTGTGTGTGTGTGTTTGTAGTGTTTGTAGTGTTTGTGGTGCAGGTGACTGAGGCTGAGGAGGTAACAGGAGCCTCATTAGTCTCATACACAGGATAATAAAAGGGGATCAGTGTTTGGTATGAAATATTTAGTCGGGGCCGTCGACGTTTGGATGAAGCGCAGGTTTTTCAGGTCCTTCTGATCTTTATTTACTGCAGTGACGTCGTTCCCGGGATCAAAACGTACAACTTTACATCTGCTGTTTGCACTGAGACCCGCCCTGCTGCATTCTACCCTACGAACACAAGCTGCTGCCCCTGCTGCTGTCTGAGAGGGAGGGGTCAGGGGAGGGGTCAGGGGAGGGGTCAGGTGAGGGGAGGGGTCAGGTGAGGGGAGGGGTCAGGTGAGGGGAGGGGTCAGGTGAACAGCTTTCACATCTGACTTTTACTAGTTAAAACATAAAATAAATTGAAATATGTGAAATAAAAATGAAGACAGAAATGATTCCGATCAGATTGAGACTTAATTATTTTTGCATGAACGGGATAAAGACGTGGGCTCCACCTGCAGAGGGGGTCAGAGAGGGTCAGAGGGGGTCAGGGGGGGTCAGAGGGGGTCAGAGGGGGTCAGAGGGGGTCAGGTGCTGTGAGGGTTGGGCAGCTGCCCCTGTGACCCAGCTCGATTAAGCGGGAGAAGATGGACGGACGGGATAAAGACGATGAGCGATGGAGAAGAGGGAGACAGGGAGAAGAGGAGGAAGACAGATGTAGAGAGGAAAGAGAATCTGAGGTCAGGTGAGGTCCTCACGTCACAGTGGAAACACTGATTCTCAAACTGTGGTTTGGCTCCCAAAGGTCATGACCGTCTGACAATGAGACAGAAGTTTAGAGGAGTCCTGGTTTAGTCCTGGTTTAGACCTGGTTTAGTCCTGGTTTAGTCCTGGTTTAGTCCTGGTTTAGACCTGGTTTAGACCTGGTTTAGTCCTGGTTTAGTCCTGGTTTAGTCCTGGTTTAGTCCACAGTCAGACCTCTTACATAAGTCCGAGGATCAGGCACAGACCGGGACTTGGACCGGACTCGGACTGAAACTGGATCTGGGCCTTTGTGGATCACATGGTTCAGGGACTCAGACTGAGATGGAGAGAACAGAAAGACGAGAGAGAAGAGAGGAGGAGAAAAACAGATGGAACGGAAAGAAAAAGGTGAAAAACAGAGAGAAGAGAGGGAAGAGAAGACGGAGATAAAGAGAGAGACGAGTGAATCCTTTACGATGTCAGAGGGAGGAGAGAGAAGAGAGAGAGACAGAGGTGGAGGTGGAGGTGTGGAGGGAGACGAGGTTAAAGAGTTTCACACAGATCTGAGTCTGGATCTGTTACGTTCTAAATGTGACTCTCGTTTTAGTGCCACTTCAGATTTTTTTCTCTTTTGTCGAATCTTCTGAACGTGTTTAAAACGTGAACATGGACAGAATCCTGTTATTCAAACACAAATCACAAATCTGATCAAAATCACAGTGTCAGAAAAATCACAGCTGGATATTTTCTCCACAGACGTTTCACGGTTTGACATAAAACTTAGAGCTCGAGTCTGAGTTTGTGTGCACACTGCAGAGCCCGAGAGCGCAGACCTCCACAGCAGAGTCCAGAGCGACCTCAGACCTCCACAGCGGAGTCCAGAGCGACCTCAGACCTCCACAGCAGAGTCCAGAGCGACCTCAGACCTCCACAGCAGAGTCCAGAGCGGCCTCAGACCTCCACAACGGAGTCCAGAGCGACCTCAGACCTCCACAACGGAGTCCAGAGCGGCCTCAGACCTCCACAGCAGAGTCCAGAGCGACCTCAGACCTCCACAGCAGAGTCCAGAGCGTCCTCAGACCTCCACAGCGGAGTCCAGAGCGACCTCAGACCTCCACAGCAGAGTCCAGAGCGACCTCAGACCTCCACAGCGGAGTCCAGAGCGACCTCAGACCTCCACAGCGGAGTCCAGAGCGACCTCAGACCTCCACAGCGGAGTCCAGAGCGACCTCAGACCTCCACAGCGGAGTCCAGAGCGATCCAGACTCAGACAGTCCAGAGCGACCTCAGACCTCCACAGCGGAGTCCAGAGCGACCTCAGACCTCCACAGCGGAGTCCAGAGCGACCTCAGACCTCCACAGCGGAGTCCAGAGCGACCTCAGACCTCGTCCCGAGCGACCTCAGACCTCCACAGCGGAGTCCAGAGCGACCTCAGACCTCCACAGCGGAGTCCAGAGCGACCTCAGACCTCCACAGCGGAGTCCTCCAGACCTCCACAGCCGGAGTCCAGAGCGACCTCAGACCTCCACAGCGGAGTCCAGAGCGACCTCAGACCTCCACAGCGGAGTCCAGAGCGACCTCAGACCTCCACAGCGGAGTCCAGAGCGACCTCAGACCTCCACAGCGGAGTCCAGAGCGACCTCAGACCTCCACAGCGGAGTCCAGAGCGACCTCAGACCTCCACAGCGGAGTCCAGAGCGACCTCTGACCTCCACAGCAGAGTCCAGAGCGACCTCAGACCTCCACAGCAGAGTGCAGAGAGGCCTCTGACCTCCACAGCAGAGTCCAGAGAGGCCTCAGACCTCCACAGCGGAGTCCAGAGCGGCCTCAGACCTCCACAGCGGAGTCCAGAGCGTCCTCAGACCTCCACAGCGGAGTCCAGAGCGACCTCAGACCTCCACAGCGGAGTCCAGAGCGACCTCAGACCTCCACAGCGGAGTCCAGAGCGGCCTCAGACCTCCACAGCGGAGTCCAGAGAGGCCTCAGACCTCCACAGCGGAGTCCAGAGCGACCTCAGACCTCCACAGCGGAGTCCAGAGCGACCTCAGACCTCCACAGCAGAGTCCAGAGCGACCTCAGACCTCCACAGCAGAGTCCAGAGCGACCTCAGACCTCCACAGCAGAGTCCAGAGCATCCTCAGACCTCCACAGCAGAGTCCAGAGCGACCTCAGACCTCCACAGCAGAGTCCAGAGAGGCCTCAGACCTCCACAGCAGAGTCCAGAGCGACCTCAGTCCTCCACAGCAGAGTCCAGAGCGACCTCAGACCTCCACAGCAGAGTCCAGAGAGGCCTCAGACCTCCACAGCAGAGTCCAGAGCGACCTCAGTCCTCCACAGCAGAGTCCAGAGCGACCTCAGTCCAAGTGCACAGGAGTCTCTTTAGCATCTTTATCCAAGTGTAACACGTGGACTTCACAGACAGAGCTCATGTCCTGTTCTTCACTGCTCACAGACGAGTTTCTTTTACATGTGCGATATTGAAACACAACCACTCCTCACTGATGTCAGCGGGAAATCCTCCAATTAAATGAGAGAAAACGAAAGACTGATGCAGCGTAGAGTTCAGTAACTCTAACAAACCTGTTCCATAACAAATGGACTGAAAGTGACTAAAGCCTTTAGTTGGTTTATAACATTTGTAACTAGTTCTCAGAGGTGCTTTGAACAGACAAATCAAATATACTTATACATTTTCAGATGTTTGGAACACATTCAGTACTTATTAAAGTGGCATATTTATTGCTATTTATTCAGATGACATATGTTCATGTTTAGTCAGTACTTTATACAGAGTACACATATACAGTAGTATAGAGTACACATATACAGTAGTATACAGAGTACACATATACAGTAGTATACAGAGTACACATATACAGTAGTATAGAGTACACATATACAGTAGTATATAGAGTACACATATACAGTAGTATATAAAGTACACATATACAGTAGTATACAGAGTACACATATACAGTAGTATAGAGTACACATATACAGTAGTATATAGAGTACACATATACAGTAGTATAGAGTACACATATACAGTAGTATACAGAGTACACATATACAGTAGTATAGAGTACACATATACAGTAGTATACAGAGTACACATATACAGTAGTATAGAGTACACATATACAGTAGTATACCGAGTACACATATACAGTAGTATACAGAGTACACATATACAGTAGTATACAGAGTACACATATACAGTAGTATAGAGTACACATATACAGTAGTATACAGAGTACACATATACAGTAGTATACCGAGTACACATATACAGTAGTATACAGAGTACACATATACAGTAGTATAGAGTACACATATACAGTAGTATACAGAGTACACATATACAGTAGTATATAGAGTACACATATACAGTAGTATATAGAGTACACATATACAGTAGTATATAGAGTACACATATACAGTAGTATACAGAGTACACATATACAGTAGTATATAGAGTACACATATACAGTAGTATACAGAGTACACATATACAGTAGTATACAGAGTACACATATACAGTAGTATATAGAGTACACATATACAGTAGTATACAGAGTACACATATACAGTAGTATATAGAGTACACATATACAGTAGTATATAGAGTACACATATACAGTAGTATACAGAGTACACATATACAGTAGTATATAGAGTACACATATACAGTAGTATACCGAGTACACATATACAGTAGTATACAGAGTACACATATACAGTAGTATACAGAGTACACATATACAGTAGTATATAGAGTACACATATACAGTAGTATACAGAGTACACATATACAGTAGTATATAGAGTACACATATACAGTAGTATACCGAGTACACATATACAGTAGTATATAGAGTACACATATACAGTAGTATACAGAGTACACATATACAGTAGTATATAGAGTACACATATACAGTAGTATATAGAGTACACATATACAGTAGTATACAGAGTACACATATACAGTAGTATATAGAGTACACATATACAGTAGTATAGAGTACACATATACAGTAGTATATAGAGTACACATATACAGTAGTATAGAGTACACATATACAGTAGTATACAGAGTACACATATACAGTAGTATATAGAGTACACATATACAGTAGTATAGAGTACACATATACAGTAGTATACAGAGTACACATATACAGTAGTATACAGAGTACACATATACAGTAGTATAGAGTACACATATACAGTAGTATACAGAGTACACATATACAGTAGTATACAGAGTACACATATACAGTAGTATAGAGTACACATATACAGTAGTATACAGAGTACACATATACAGTAGTATAGAGTACACATATACAGTAGTATATAGAGTACACATATACAGTAGTATACAGAGTACACATATACAGTAGTATAGAGTACACATATACAGTAGTATACAGAGTACACATATACAGTAGTATACAGAGTACACATATACAGTAGTATACAGAGTACACATATACAGTAGTATAGAGTACACATATACAGTAGTATATAGAGTACACATATACAGTAGTATACCGAGTACACATATACAGTAGTATACAGAGTACACATATACAGTAGTATACAGAGTACACATATACAGTAGTATACAGAGTACACATATACAGTAGTATATAGAGTACACATATACAGTAGTATATAGAGTACACATATACAGTAGTATACAGAGTACACATATACAGTAGTATACAGAGTACACATATACAGTAGTATATAGAGTACACATATACAGTAGTATACAGAGTACACATATACAGTAGTATATAGAGTACACATATACAGTAGTATATAGAGTACACATATACAGTAGTATACAGAGTACACATATACAGTAGTATATAGAGTACACATATACAGTAGTATAGAGTACACATATACAGTAGTATACAGAGTACACATATACAGTAGTATACAGAGTACACATATACAGTAGTATAGAGTACACATATACAGTAGTATACAGAGTACACATATACAGTAGTATACAGAGTACACATATACAGTAG
>CM068360.1:35500320-35522820 GCA_034769755.1 Odontamblyopus lacepedii | reverse complement strand
AAAGTCTCTGAAGTCTCTAAAGTCTCTGAAGTCTCTGAAGTCTCTAAAGTCTCTAAAGTCTCTGAAGTCTCTAAAGTCTCTGAAGTCTCTAAAGTCTCTGAAGTCTCTAAAGTCTCTGAAGTCTCTAAAGTCTCTGAAATCTCTGAAGTCTCTAAAGTCTCTAAAGTCTCTGAAGTCTCTAAAGTCTCTGAAGTCTCTAAAGTCTCTGAAGTCTCTAAAGTCTCTGGTCTCTAAAGTCTCTAAAGTCTCTCCTGTATCTGTGGATTTGTCTAATTCTGTATCTTTTGGTTCAGAGGAGTAGACTCGTGAGGACACTCGTGAGGACACTCGTGAGGACACTCCTGAGGACATTTGTGAGGACACTCCTGAGGACACTCGTGAGGACACTCCTGAGGACATTTGTGAGGACACTCCTGAGGACACTCGTGAGGACACTCGTGAGGACACTGGTGAGGACACTGGTGAGGACACTGGTGAGGACACTTGTGAGGACACTCGTGAGGACACTCGTGAGGACACTTGTGAGGACACTGGTGAGGACACTTGTGAGGACACTTGTGAGGACACTCGTGAGGACACTCCTGAGGACACTTGTGAGGACACTTGTGAGGACACTCCTGAGGACACTTGTGAGGACACATGTGAGGACACTCGTGAGGACACTCCTGAGGACACTTGTGAGGACACTTGTGAGGACACTCGTGAGGACACTCCTGAGGACACTCGTGAGGACACTTGTGAGGACACTCGTGAGGACACTCGTGAGGACACTCGTGAGGACACTCGTGAGGACACTCCTGAGGACACTTGTGAGGACACTTGTGAGGACACTCCTGAGGACACTTGTGAGGACACTCGTGAGGACACTCGTGAGGACACTCGTGATTTCTGTTTTGACAAACTCGTCCAGAAGAATCGACAAAACAGTGAAATCTGAGCTGAAACTAAACCCAGAGTCACGTTCAGAACAGGTTTGTGCAGATCTGAACTGCAGCAGCTTTTACCCACAACACAAAAACTGCAGCTTCTGTCACTTGGTTCTTTCAGATTGTGATTTAGATCCAAATGTGAGCGGTTCTTACAGCTCGAGTCTTGGTCTGAGTCTCTGGTCTCTGTGTTTGAGGAGGTTAAACAGCCGTAAATCTAAACTAAAATCATTAGTTCGATTGGTTGAGTAAAAAAGGGGGCGTGGGAAAAGCTCTCACCACTATTCCTCATCCTTTCACTGTTCTCTCCTCTCTCCATTTCCTCCCTTCACTCCTCCACAGTATCAGAGATTAGTGAAACTGTAAACCTCCGTTCACCTGTGGATGTTTGTCCTGATGCCCTCCCCCCCGTCCCCCGTCCCTGCCTCACACAGAGGGGTCACTGTTTGTGGAGATGTTCTGGAGCTGAGTGACTTTGTCTTTGTTCAAACACAGAGAAGCTTCGGTGGAGACTCTTCTGTGTTTAGAACGACAAAAGTCTAACGCTAATGTGGAGGAATAATAAATATCACAACAACAGCAGCACAAACTGAAGCATCAGGATCAGAGTGTTTGTGTTCTGTCTCCTGTGTAATAAAAGTGAGCGGCGATGCTCTGCTGTGCACACGGGCAAACTGCAGGACGCCCCCAGTGCTGCCGGAGCCTCAAACTGTTAAATATTAAATGTAAGGATAAATAATGTGGATAAAAGAGCCGGTGATCCAGAGACACACGGGTCCACTGCTCCTCTAAGTGATCGAAAACACAGAGAAGAGAGAGAAGGAGGGGGGAGAAAGAGTGAGGGAGGTGAGGGACGAGGGCCTCTGATTAAAAGAGAATAAAAGAGGGATATTAGAAAGTAACAGAGCTCGATATCTCCCAGTACAATACGGCCCCGGGCTGAACCTCACGGCACGATATTTATCACGATATGGTGGGAAAACGATATTCCGATATTCTCCAGAATAACAGACTGACTCTAAAACGCTTCAGTCACTTGGTGCAACATTTATTGTCATTAGGGACCAGATTTACACCAGAGTTTTCTATCTTTCGTTCATTAATTTGTTCTTTTGCTTTTTCGTTCTTTCTTTTGTTTGTTCTTTTCTTCTTTTTTGTTCTTTCTTTTGTTTGTTTGTTCTTTCTTTTTAGTTTTTTCTTACTTTTGTTTGTTATTTCATTCTTTCTTTAGTTCTTTCTTTATTTTACGTTTTTTCTTTTTCGTTCGTTCTTTCGTTCTTTCGTTCTTTCTTTTGTTTGGTTGTTCGTTCGTTCATATTCCATCTCCATCTCACTGGACCAGATTTATTCCAATATAAAACTGTGAGTCTGTGACTTTTTCCTCTAAAAATGCTTCACAGACTTAATCCACAGAATGAAGATGTAAAAGTGCTTAGAACAGTTATTTCTTCATGTCGTCTGCACTGAACCGGAGCAAAGGATCATGGTCTATGTAGTTCCCTCTGTTCTTTTACTGTTCATTTAAGCAAAGAGACTCGGGGTTCCAGATATTGTGACGCTCCAGATTATTGGGACGATACGATAGCACCAGATTGACCTTATTGTTCCATCCCTATGAAGTAAAGTATAAACAGTGATACTCTGATGTCCTTTCCTCTCTCTGGTGTATTTCTGTGTCGCTGAGGGCTCAGGTCAGAGTCTGTGTCTCTGTGAAGGAGGCAAACAAACCACAGTGACCTGACCTGTCGCCACGGCAACACACACATCATAAACCATCTGCTTTCCTGTCAACAACACCGAGCAAGACTGCAGAGACTATTATAGTCCTACTCCTACTGCAACACCGACTATGAGACTATTATACTCCTACTGCTACTGCAACACCGACTATGAGACTATTATACTCCTACTGCTGCTGCAACACCGACTATGAGACTATTATACTCCTACTGCTGCTGCAACACCGACTATGAGACTATTATACTCCTACTGCTACTGCAACACCGACTATGAGACTATTATACTCCTACTGCTACTGCAACACCGACTATGAGACTATTATACTCCTACTGCTGCTGCAACACCGACTATGAGACTATTATACTCCTACTGCTACTGCAACACCGACTATGAGACTATTATACTCCTACTGCAACACCGACTATGAGACTATTATACTCCTACTGCTGCTGCAACACCGACTATGAGACTATTATACTCCTACTGCTACTGCAACACCGACTATGAGACTATTATACTCCTACTGCAACACCGACTATGAGACTATTATACTCCTACTGCTACTGCAACACCGACTATGAGACTATTATACTCCTACTGCTACTGCAACACTGACTATGAGACTATTATACTCCTACTGCTACTGCAACACCGACTATGAGACTATTATACTCCTACTGCAACACCGACTATGAGACTATTATACTCCTACTGCTGCTGCAACACCAACTATGAGACTATTATACTCCTACTGCTGCTGCAACACCGACTATGAGACTATTATACTCCTACTGCTGCTGCAACACCGACTATGAGACTATTATACTCCTACTGCTACTGCAACACCGACTATGAGACTATTATACTCCTACTGCTACTGCAACACCGACTATGAGACTATTATACTCCTACTGCTGCTGCAACACCGACTATGAGACTATTATACTCCTACTGCTACTGCAACACCGACTATGAGACTATTATACTCCTACTGCAACACCGACTATGAGACTATTATACTCCTACTGCTACTGCAACACGACTATGAGACTATTATACTCCTACTGCTACTGCAACACGACTATGAGACTATTATACTCCTACTGCTACTGCAACACCGACTATGAGACTATTATACTCCTACTGCTACTGCAACACCGACTATGAGACTATTATACTCCTACTGCTACTGCAACACCGACTATGAGACTATTATACTCCTACTCCTACTGCAACACCGACTATGAGACTATTATACTCCTACTGCTACTGCAACACCGACTATGAGACTATTATACTCCTACTGCTACTGTAACACCGACTATGAGACTATTATACTCCTACTGCTGCTGCAACACCGACTATGAGACTATTATACTCCTACTGCTACTGCAACACCGACTATGAGACTATTATACTCCTACTGCTACTGTAACACCGACTATGAGACTATTATACTCCTACTGCTACTGCAACACGACTATGAGACTATTATACTCCTACTGCTACTGCAACACCGACTATGAGACTATTATACTCCTACTGCTACTGCAACACCGACTATGAGACTATTATACTCCTACTGCTACTGCAACACCGACTATGAGACTATTATACTCCTACTCCTACTGCAACACCGACTATGAGACTATTATACTCCTACTGCTACTGCAACACCGACTATGAGACTATTATACTCCTACTGCTACTGTAACACCGACTATGAGACTATTATACTCCTACTGCTGCTGCAACACCGACTATGAGACTATTATACTCCTACTGCTACTGCAACACCGACTATGAGACTATTATACTCCTACTGCTACTGTAACACCGACTATGAGACTATTATACTCCTACTGCTACTGCAACACCGACTATGAGACTATTATACTCCTACTGCTACTGCAACACCGACTATGAGACTATTATACTCCTACTCCTACTGCAACACCGACTATGAGACTATTATACTCCTACTGCTACTGCAACACCGACTATGAGACTATTATACTCCTACTGCAACACCGACTATGAGACTATTATACTCCTACTGCTACTGCAACACCGACTATGAGACTATTATACTCCTACTCCTACTGCAACACCGACTATGAGACTATTATACTCCTACTGCTACTGCAACACCGACTATGAGACTATTATACTCCTACTGCTACTGCAACACCGACTATGAGACTATTATACTCCTACTGCTACTGCAACACCGACTATGAGACTATTATACTCCTACTGCTGCTGCAACACCGACTATGAGACTATTATACTCCTACTGCTACTGTAACACCGACTATGAGACTATTATACTCCTACTGCTGCTGCAACACCGACTATGAGACTATTATACTCCTACTGCAACACCGACTATGAGACTATTATACTCCTACTGCTACTGCAACACCGACTATGAGACTATTATACTCCTACTCCTACTGCAACACCGACTATGAGACTATTATACTCCTACTGCTACTGTAACACCGACTATGAGACTATTATACTCCTACTGCTACTGCAACACCGACTATGAGACTATTATACTCCTACTGCTACTGCAACACCGACTATGAGACTATTATACTCCTACTGCTGCTGCAACACCGACTATGAGACTATTATACTCCTACTGCTACTGTAACACCGACTATGAGACTATTATACTCCTACTGCTACTGTAACACCGACTATGAGACTATTATACTCCTACTCCTACTGCAACACCGACTATGAGACTATTATACTCCTACTCCTACTGCAACACCGACTATGAGACTATTATACTCCTACTCCTACTGCAACACCGACTATGAGACTATTATACTCCTACTGCAACACCGACTATGAGACTATTATACTCCTACTCCTACTGCAACACCGACTATGAGACTATTATACTCCTACTGCTACTGTAACACCGACTATGAGACTATTATACTCCTACTGCTACTGCAACACCGACTATGAGACTATTATACTCCTACTCCTACTGCAACACCGACTATGAGACTATTATACTCCTACTGCAACACCGACTATGAGACTATTATACTCCTACTGCTACTGCAACACCGACTATGAGACTATTATACTCCTACTGCTACTGCAACACCGACTATGAGACTATTATACTCCTACTGCTACTGTAACACCGACTATGAGACTATTATACTCCTACTGCTACTGCAACACCGACTATGAGACTATTATACTCCTACTGCTACTGTAACACCGACTATGAGACTATTATACTCCTACTGCTACTGCAACACCGACTATGAGACTATTATACTCCTACTGCTACTGCAACACCGACTATGAGACTATTATACTCCTACTGCTACTGTAACACCGACTATGAGACTATTATACTCCTACTGCTACTGTAACACCGACTATGAGACTATTATACTCCTACTCCTACTGCAACACCGACTATGAGACTATTATACTCCTACTCCTACTGCAACACCGACTATGAGACTATTATACTCCTACTCCTACTGCAACACCGACTATGAGACTATTATACTCCTACTGCAACACCGACTATGAGACTATTATACTCCTACTGCTACTGCAACACCGACTATGAGACTATTATACTCCTACTGCTACTGCAACACCGACTATGAGACTATTATACTCCTACTGCTGCTGCAACACCGACTATGAGACTATTATACTCCTACTGCAACACCGACTATGAGACTATTATACTCCTACTGCTGCTGCAACACCGACTATGAGACTATTATACTCCTACTGCTACTGCAACACCGACTATGAGACTATTATACTCCTACTGCTACTGCAACACCGACTATGAGACTATTATACTCCTACTGCTACTGCAACACCGACTATGAGACTATTATACTCCTACTGCAACACCGACTATGAGACTATTATACTCCTACTGCTGCTGCAACACCGACTATGAGACTATTATACTCCTACTCCTACTGCAACACCGACTATGAGACTATTATACTCCTACTCCTACTGCAACACCGACTATGAGACTATTATACTCCTACTGCTACTGCAACACCGACTATGAGACTATTATACTCCTACTGCTGCTGCAACACCGACTATGAGACTATTATACTCCTACTGCTACTGCAACACCGACTATGAGACTATTATACTCCTACTGCTACTGCAACACCGACTATGAGACTATTATACTCCTACTGCTACTGCAACACCGACTATGAGACTATTATACTCCTACTGCTACTGCAACACCGACTATGAGACTATTATACTCCTACTGCTACTGCAACACGACTATGAGACTATTATACTCCTACTGCTGCTGCAACACCGACTATGAGACTATTATACTCCTACTGCTGCTGCAACACCGACTATGAGACTATTATACTCCTACTGCTGCTGCAACACCGACTATGAGACTATTATACTCCTACTGCTACTGCAACACCGACTATGAGACTATTATACTCCTACTGCTACTGCAACACCGACTATGAGACTATTATACTCCTACTGCTACTGCTACACCGACTATGAGACTATTATACTCCTACTGCTACTGCAACACCGACTATGAGACTATTATACTCCTACTGCTACTGCAACACCGACTATGAGACTATTATACTCCTACTGCTACTGCAACACGACTATGAGACTATTATACTCCTACTGCTACTGCAACACGACTATGAGACTATTATACTCCTACTGCTACTGCAACACGACTATGAGACTATTATACTCCTACTGCTACTGCAACACGACTATGAGACTATTATACTCCTACTGCTACTGCAACACGACTATGAGACTATTATACTCCTACTGCTACTGCAACACCGACTATGAAACTATTATACTCCTACTGCTACTGCAACACGACTATGAGACTATTATACTCCTACTGCTACTGCAACACCGACTATGAGACTATTATACTCCTACTGCTGCTGCAACACCGACTATGAGACTATTATACTCCTACTGCTACTGCAACACCGACTATGAGACTATTATACTCCTACTGCTGCTGCAACACCGACTATGAGACTATTATACTCCTACTGCTACACCGACTATGAGACTATTATACTCCTACTGCTACTGCAACACCGACTATGAGACTATTATACTCCTACTGCTGCTGCAACACCGACTATGAGACTATTATACTCCTACTGCTACTGCAACACCGACTATGAGACTATTATACTCCTACTGCTGCTGCAACACCGACTATGAGACTATTATACTCCTACTGCTACTGCAACACCGACTATGAGACTATTATACTCCTACTCCTACTGCAACACCGACTATGAGACTATTATACTCCTACTGCTACTGCAACACCGACTATGAGACTATTATACTCCTACTGCTACTGCAACACCGACTATGAGACTATTATACTCCTACTGCTACTGCAACACCGACTATGAGACTATTATACTCCTACTGCTGCTGTAACACCGACTATGAGACTATTATACTCCTACTGCTACTGCAACACCGACTATGAGACTATTATACTCCTACTGCTGCTGCAACACCGACTATGAGACTATTATACTCCTACTGCTACTGCAACACCGACTATGAGACTATTATACTCCTACTGCTGCTGCAACACCGACTATGAGACTATTATACTCCTACTCCTACTGCAACACCGACTATGAGACTATTATACTCCTACTCCTACTGCAACACCGACTATGAGACTATTATACTCCTACTCCTACTGCAACACCGACTATGAGACTATTATACTCCTACTCCTACTGCAACACCGACTATGAGACTATTATACTCCTACTGCTACTGCAACACCGACTATGAGACTATTATACTCCTACTGCTGCTGCAACACCGACTATGAGACTATTATACTCCTACTGCTACTGCAACACCGACTATGAGACTATTATACTCCTACTGCTACTGCAACACCGACTATGAGACTATTATACTCCTACTGCTGCTGCAACACCGACTATGAGACTATTATACTCCTACTGCTACTGCAACACCGACTATGAGACTATTATACTCCTACTGCTACTGCAACACCGACTATGAGACTATTATACTCCTACTGCTGCTGCAACACCGACTATGAGACTATTATACTCCTACTGCTACACCGACTATGAGACTATTATACTCCTACTGCTACTGCAACACCGACTATGAGACTATTATACTCCTACTGCTACTGCAACACCGACTATGAGACTATTATACTCCTACTCCTACTGCAACACCGACTATGAGACTATTATACTCCTACTGCTACTGCAACACCGACTATGAGACTATTATACTCCTACTGCTACTGCAACACCGACTATGAGACTATTATACTCCTACTGCTACTGCAACACCGACTATGAGACTATTATACTCCTACTGCTGCTGCAACACCGACTATGAGACTATTATACTCCTACTGCTACTGCAACACCGACTATGAGACTATTATACTCCTACTGCTGCTGCAACACCGACTATGAGACTATTATACTCCTACTGCTACTGCAACACCGACTATGAGACTATTATACTCCTACTGCTACTGCAACACCGACTATGAGACTATTATACTCCTACTGCTGCTGCAACACCGACTATGAGACTATTATACTCCTACTGCAACACCGACTATGAGACTATTATACTCCTACTGCTACTGCAACACGACTATGAGACTATTATACTCCTACTGCTACTGCAACACGACTATGAGACTATTATACTCCTACTGCTGCTGCAACACCGACTATGAGACTATTATACTCCTACTGCTACTGCAACACCGACTATGAGACTATTATACTCCTACTGCTGCTGCAACACCGACTATGAGACTATTATACTCCTACTGCTACTGCAACACCGACTATGAGACTATTATACTCCTACTGCTACTGCAACACCGACTATGAGACTATTATACTCCTACTGCTACTGCAACACCGACTATGAGACTATTATACTCCTACTGCTGCTGCAACACCGACTATGAGACTATTATACTCCTACTGCTGCTGCAACACCGACTATGAGACTATTATACTCCTACTGCAACACCGACTATGAGACTATTATACTCCTACTGCTGCTGCAACACCGACTATGAGACTATTATACTCCTACTGCAACACCGACTATGAGACTATTATACTCCTACTGCTGCTGCAACACCGACTATGAGACTATTATACTCCTACTGCAACACCGACTATGAGACTATTATACTCCTACTGCAACACCGACTATGAGACTATTATACTCCTACTGCTGCTGCAACACCGACTATGAGACTATTATACTCCTACTGCTACTGCAACACCGACTATGAGACTATTATACTCCTACTGCTACTGCAACACCGACTATGAGACTATTATACTCCTACTGCTGCTGCAACACCGACTATGAGACTATTATACTCCTACTGCTACACCGACTATGAGACTATTATACTCCTACTGCTACTGCAACACCGACTATGAGACTATTATACTCCTACTGCTACTGCAACACCGACTATGAGACTATTATACTCCTACTCCTACTGCAACACCGACTATGAGACTATTATACTCCTACTGCTACTGCAACACCGACTATGAGACTATTATACTCCTACTGCTACTGCAACACCGACTATGAGACTATTATACTCCTACTGCTACTGCAACACCGACTATGAGACTATTATACTCCTACTGCTGCTGCAACACCGACTATGAGACTATTATACTCCTACTGCTACTGCAACACCGACTATGAGACTATTATACTCCTACTGCTGCTGCAACACCGACTATGAGACTATTATACTCCTACTGCTACTGCAACACCGACTATGAGACTATTATACTCCTACTGCTACTGCAAAACCGACTATGAGACTATTATACTCCTACTGCTGCTGCAACACCGACTATGAGACTATTATACTCCTACTGCAACACCGACTATGAGACTATTATACTCCTACTGCTACTGCAACACGACTATGAGACTATTATACTCCTACTGCTACTGCAACACGACTATGAGACTATTATACTCCTACTGCTGCTGCAACACCGACTATGAGACTATTATACTCCTACTGCTACTGCAACACCGACTATGAGACTATTATACTCCTACTGCTGCTGCAACACCGACTATGAGACTATTATACTCCTACTGCTACTGCAACACCGACTATGAGACTATTATACTCCTACTGCTACTGCAACACCGACTATGAGACTATTATACTCCTACTGCTACTGCAACACCGACTATGAGACTATTATACTCCTACTGCTGCTGCAACACCGACTATGAGACTATTATACTCCTACTGCTGCTGCAACACCGACTATGAGACTATTATACTCCTACTGCAACACCGACTATGAGACTATTATACTCCTACTGCTGCTGCAACACCGACTATGAGACTATTATACTCCTACTGCAACACCGACTATGAGACTATTATACTCCTACTGCTGCTGCAACACCGACTATGAGACTATTATACTCCTACTGCAACACCGACTATGAGACTATTATACTCCTACTGCAACACCGACTATGAGACTATTATACTCCTACTGCTGCTGCAACACCGACTATGAGACTATTATACTCCTACTGCTACTGCAACACCGACTATGAGACTATTATACTCCTACTGCTGCTGCAACACCGACTATGAGACTATTATACTCCTACTGCTACTGCAACACCGACTATGAGACTATTATACTCCTACTGCTACTGCAACACCGACTATGAGACTATTATACTCCTACTGCTACTGCAACACCGACTATGAGACTATTATACTCCTACTGCTACTGCAACACCGACTATGAGACTATTATACTCCTACTGCTACTGCAACACCGACTATGAGACTTATACTCCTACTGCTGCTGCAACACCGACTATGAGACTATTATACTCCTACTGCTGCTGCAACACCGACTATGAGACTATTATACTCCTACTGCTACTGCAACACCGACTATGAGACTATTATACTCCTACTGCTACTGCAACACCGACTATGAGACTATTATACTCCTACTGCTACTGCAACACCGACTATGAGACTATTATACTCCTACTGCTACTGCAACACCGACTATGAGACTATTATACTCCTACTGCTACTGCAACACCGACTATGAGACTATTATACTCCTACTGCTACTGCAACACCGACTATGAGACTATTATACTCCTACTGCTACTGCAACACCGACTATGAGACTATTATACTCCTACTGCTACTGCAACACCGACTATGAGACTTATACTCCTACTGCTGCTGCAACACCGACTATGAGACTATTATACTCCTACTGCTGCTGCAACACCGACTATGAGACTATTATACTCCTACTGCTACTGCAACACCGACTATGAGACTATTATACTCCTACTGCTACTGCAACACCGACTATGAGACTATTATACTCCTACTGCTACTGCAACACCGACTATGAGACTTATACTCCTACTGCTGCTGCAACACCGACTATGAGACTATTATACTCCTACTGCTGCTGCAACACCGACTATGAGACTATTATACTCCTACTGCTACTGCAACACCGACTATGAGACTATTATACTCCTACTGCTACTGCAACACCGACTATGAGACTATTATACTCCTACTGCTACTGCAACACCGACTATGAGACTATTATACTCCTACTGCTACTGCAACACCGACTATGAGACTATTATACTCCTACTGCTACTGCAACACCGACTATGAGACTATTATACTCCTACTGCTACTGCAACACCGACTATGAGACTTATACTCCTACTGCTGCTGCAACACCGACTATGAGACTATTATACTCCTACTGCTGCTGCAACACCGACTATGAGACTATTATACTCCTACTGCTACTGCAACACCGACTATGAGACTATTATACTCCTACTGCTACTGCAACACCGACTATGAGACTATTATACTCCTACTGCTACTGCAACACCGACTATGAGACTTATACTCCTACTGCTGCTGCAACACCGACTATGAGACTATTATACTCCTACTGCTGCTGCAACACCGACTATGAGACTATTATACTCCTACTGCTACTGCAACACCGACTATGAGACTATTATACTCCTACTGCTACTGCAACACCGACTATGAGACTATTATACTCCTACTGCTACTGCAACACCGACTATGAGACTATTATACTCCTACTGCTACTGCAACACCGACTATGAGACTATTATACTCCTACTGCTACTGCAACACCGACTATGAGACTATTATACTCCTACTGCTACTGCAACACCGACTATGAGACTATTATACTCCTACTGCTGCTGCAACACCGACTATGAGACTATTATACTCCTACTGCTGCTGCAACACCGACTATGAGACTATGATACTCCTACTGCTACTGCAACACCGACTATGAGACTATTATACTCCTACTGCTGCTGCAACACCGACTATGAGACTATGATACTCCTACTGCTACTGCAACACCGACTATGAGACTATTATACTCCTACTGCTACTGCAACACCGACTATGAGACTATTATACTCCTACTGCTACTGCAACACCGACTATGAGACTATTATACTCCTACTGCTGCTGCAACACTGACTATGAGACTATTATACTCCTACTGCTACTGCAACACCGACTATGAGACTATTATACTCCTACTGCTACTGCAACACCAACTATGAGACTATTATACTCCTACTGCTACTGCAACACCGACTATGAGACTATTATACTCCTACTCCTACTGCAACACCTACTATGAGACTATTATACTCCTACTGCTGCTGCAACACCGACTATGAGACTATTATACTCCTACTGCTGCTGCAACACCGACTATGAGACTATTATACTCCTACTGCTGCTGCAACACCGACTATGAGACTATTATACTCCTACTGCTGCTGCAACACCGACTATGAGACTATTATACTCCTACTGCTACTGCAACACCGACTATGAGACTATTATACTCCTACTGCTACTGCAACACCGACTATGAGACTATTATACTCCTACTGCTACTGCAACACCGACTATGAGACTATTATACTCCTACTGCTACTGCAACACCAACTATGAGACTATTATACTCCTACTGCTACTGCAACACCGACTATGAGACTATTATACTCCTACTGCTACTGCAACACCGACTATGAGACTATTATACTCCTACTGCTACTGCAACACCGACTATGAGACTATTATACTCCTACTGCTACTGCAACACCGACTATGAGACTATTATACTCCTACTGCTACTGCAACACCGACTATGAGACTATTATACTCCTACTGCTACTGCAACACCGACTATGAGACTATTATACTCCTACTGCTACTGCAACACCGACTATGAGACTATTATACTCCTACTGCTACTGCAACACCAACTATGAGACTATTATACTCCTACTGCTGCTGCAACACCGACTATGAGACTATTATACTCCTACTGCTGCTGCAACACCGACTATGAGACTATTATACTCCTACTGCTGCTGCAACACTGACTATGAGACTATTATACTCCTACTGCTACTGCAACACCGACTATGAGACTATTATACTCCTACTGCTGCTGCAACACCGACTATGAGACTATTATACTCCTACTGCTACTGCAACACCGACTATGAAACTATTATACTCCTACTGCTACTGCAACACCGACTATGAGACTATTATACTCCTACTGCTACTGCAACACCGACTATGAGACTATTATACTCCTACTGCTGCTGCAACACCAACTATGAGACTATTATACTCCTACTGCTGCTGCAACACCAACTATGAGACTATTATACTCCTACTGCTGCTGCAACACCGACTATGAGACTATTATACTCCTACTGCTACTGCAACACCGACTATGAGACTATTATACTCCTACTGCTACTGCAACACCGACTATGAGACTATTATACTCCTACTCCTACTGCAACACCGACTATGAGACTATTATACTCCTACTGCTACTGCAACACCGACTATGAGACTATTATACTCCTACTGCTGCTGCAACACCGACTATGAGACTATTATACTCCTACTCCTACTGCAACACCGACTATGAGACTATTATACTCCTACTCCTACTGCAACACCGACTATGAGACTATTATACTCCTACTGCAACACCGACTATGAGACTATTATACTCCTACTGCAACACCGACTATGAGACTATTATACTCCTACTGCTACTGCAACACCGACTATGAGACTATTATACTCCTACTGCTACTGCAACACTGACTATGAGACTATTATACTCCTACTGCTACTGCAACACCGACTATGAGACTATTATACTCCTACTGCTACTGCAACACCGACTATGAGACTATTATACTCCTACTGCAACACCGACTATGAGACTATTATACTCCTACTGCTACTGCAACACCGACTATGAGACTATTATACTCCTACTGCAACACCGACTATGAGACTATTATACTCCTACTGCTACTGCAACACCGACTATGAGACTATTATACTCCTACTCCTACTGCAACACCGACTATGAGACTATTATACTCCTACTGCTACTGCAACACCGACTATGAGACTATTATACTCCTACTGCTACTGCAACACCGACTATGAGACTATTATACTCCTACTGCTACTGCAACACCGACTATGAGACTATTATACTCCTACTGCTACTGCAACACCGACTATGAGACTATTATACCCTACCGCTGCTGCAACACCCCCTATGAGACTACCATACTCCTACCGCTCCTGCAACACCGACTATGAGACTATTATACTCCTACTGCTACTGCAACACCAACTATGAGACTATTATACTCCTACTGCTGCTGCAACACCGACTATGAGACTATTATACTCCTACTGCTACTGCAACACCAACTATGAGACTATTATACTCCTACTGCTGCTGCAACACCGACTATGAGACTATTATACTCCTACTGCTGCTGCAACACCGACTATGAGACTATTATACTCCTACTGCTGCTGCAACACCGACTATGAGACTATTATACTCCTACTGCTACTGCAACACCGACTATGAGACTATTATACTCCTACTGCTACTGCAACACCGACTATGAGACTATTATACTCCTACTGCTGCTGCAACACCGACTATGAGACTATTATACTCCTACTGCTGCTGCAACACCGACTATGAGACTATTATACTCCTACTGCTGCTGCAACACCGACTATGAGACTATTATACTCCTACTGCTGCTGCAACACCGACTATGAGACTATTATACTCCTACTGCTGCTGCAACACCGACTATGAGACTATTATACTCCTACTGCAACACCGACTATGAGACTATTATACTCCTACTGCTGCTGCAACACCTACTCTGAGACTATTATACTCCTACTGCAACACCGACTATGAGACTATTATACTCCTACTGCTACTGCAACACCGACTATGAGACTATTATACTCCTACTGCTACTGCAACACAGACTATGAGACTATTATACTCCTACTGCTACTGCAACACCGACTATGAGACTATTATACTCCTACTGCTACTGCAACACCGACTATGAGACTATTATACTCCTACTGCTACTGCAACACCGACTATGAGACTATTATACTCCTACTGCTACTGCAACACCGACTATGAGACTATTATACTCCTACTGCTGCTGCAACACCGACTATGAGACTATTATACTCCTACTGCTACTGCAACACCGACTATGAGACTATTATACTCCTACTGCTACTGCAACACCGACTATGAGACTATTATACTCCTACTCCTACTGCAACACCGACTATGAGACTATTATACTCCTACTGCAACACCGACTATGAGACTATTATACTCCTACTGCTACTGCAACACCGACTATGAGACTATTATACTCCTACTGCTACTGCAACACCGACTATGAGACTATTATACTCCTACTGCTGCTGCAACACCGACTATGAGACTATTATACTCCTACTCCTACTGCAACACCGACTATGAGACTATTATACTCCTACTGCTACTGCAACACCGACTATGAGACTATTATACTCCTACTGCTGCTGCAACACCGACTATGAGACTATTATACTCCTGCTGCTGCTGCAACACCAACTATGAGACTATTATACTCCTACTGCTGCTGCAACACCGACTATGAGACTATTATACTCCTGCTGCTGCTGCAACACCAACTATGAGACTATTATACTCCTACTGCTGCTGCAACACCGACTATGAGACTATTATACTCCTACTGCTACTGCAACACCGACTATGAGACTATTATACTCCTACTGCTGCTGCAACACCGACTATGAGACTATTATACTCCTGCTGCTGCTGCAACACCAACTATGAGACTATTATACTCCTACTGCTGCTGCAACACCGACTATGAGACTATTATACTCCTACTGCTGCTGCAACACCGACTATGAGACTATTATACTCCTGCTGCTGCTGCAACACCAACTATGAGACTATTATACTCCTACTGCTGCTGCAACACCGACTATGAGACTATTATACTCCTACTGCTACTGCAACACCGACTATGAGACTATTATACTCCTACTGCTGCTGCAACACCGACTATGAGACTATTATACTCCTACTCCTACTGCAACACCGACTATGAGACTATTATACTCCTACTCCTACTGCAACACCGACTATGAGACTATTATACTCCTACTGCTGCTGCAACACCGACTATGAGACTATTATACTCCTACTCCTACTGCAACACCGACTATGAGACTATTATACTCCTACTGCTGCTGCAACACCGACTATGAGACTATTATACTCCTACTGCAACACCGACTATGAGACTATTATACTCCTACTCCTACTGCAACACCGACTATGAGACTATTATACTCCTACTGCAACACCGACTATGAGACTATTATACTCCTACTGCAACACCGACTATGAGACTATTATACTCCTACTGCTGCTGCAACACCGACTATGAGACTATTATACTCCTACTGCTGCTGCAACACCGACTATGAGACTATTATACTCCTACTGCTGCTGCAACACCGACTATGAGACTATTATACTCCTACTGCTACTGCAACACTGACTATGAGACTATTATACTCCTACTGCAACACCGACTATGAGACTATTATACTCCTACTGCTGCTGCAACACCGACTATGAGACTATTATACTCCTACTGCTACTGCAACACTGACTATGAGACTATTATACTCCTACTGCAACACCGACTATGAGACTATTATACTCCTACTGCTGCTGCAACACCAACTATGAGACTATTATACTCCTACTCCTACTGCAACACCGACTATGAGACTATTATACTCCTACTCCTACTGCAACACCGACTATGAGACTATTATACTCCTACTGCAACACCGACTATGAGACTATTATACTCCTACTGCTGCTGCAACACCGACTATGAGACTATTATACTCCTACTGCTACTGCAACACCGACTATGAGACTATTATACTCCTACTGCTGCTGCAACACGACTATGAGACTATTATACTCCTACTGCAACACCGACTATGAGACTATTATACTCCTACTGCTACTGCAACACCGACTATGAGACTATTATACTCCTACTGCTACTGCAACACCGACTATGAGACTATTATACTCCTACTGCTACTGCAACACCGACTATGAGACTATTATACTCCTACTGCTACTGCAACACCGACTATGAGACTATTATACTCCTACTGCTACTGCAACACCGACTATGAGACTATTATACTCCTACTGCTGCTGCAACACCGACTATGAGACTATTATACTCCTACTGCTACTACAACACCGACTATGAGACTATTATACTCCTACTGCTACTGCAACACCGACTATGAGACTATTATACTCCTACTGCTACTGCAACACCGACTATGAGACTATTATACTCCTACTCCTACTGCAACACCGACTATGAGACTATTATACTCCTACTGCTGCTGCAACACCAACTATGAGACTATTATACTCCTACTGCTGCTGCAACACCGACTATGAGACTATTATACTCCTACTGCTACTGCAACACCGACTATGAGACTATTATACTCCTACTCCTACTGCAACACCGACTATGAGACTATTATACTCCTACTGCTGCTGCAACACCGACTATGAGACTATTATACTCCTACTGCTACTGCAACACCGACTATGAGACTATTATACTCCTACTGCTGCTGCAACACCGACTATGAGACTATTATACTCCTACTGCTACTGCAACACCGACTATGAGACTATTATACTCCTACTGCTACTGCAACCCCGACTATGAGACTATTATACTCCTACTGCTACTGCAACACCGACTATGAGACTATTATACTCCTACTGCTACTGCAACACCGACTATGAGACTATTATACTCCTACTGCTGCTGCAACACCGACTATGAGACTATTATACTCCTACTGCTGCTGCAACACCGACTATGAGACTATTATACTCCTACTGCTGCTGCAACACCGACTATGAGACTATTATACTCCTACTGCTGCTGCAACACCGACTATGAGACTATTATACTCCTACTGCTACTGCAACACCGACTATGAGACTATTATACTCCTACTGCTACTGCAACACCGACTATGAGACTATTATACTCCTACTGCTACTGCAACACCGACTATGAGACTATTATACTCCTACTGCTACTGCAACACCGACTATGAGACTATTATACTCCTACTGCTGCTGCAACACCGACTATGAGACTATTATACTCCTACTGCTGCTGCAACACCGACTATGAGACTATTATACTCCTACTGCTACTGCAACACCGACTATGAGACTATTATACTCCTACTGCTACTGCAACACCGACTATGAGACTATTATACTCCTACTGCTGCTGCAACACCGACTATGAGACTATTATACTCCTACTGCTGCTGCAACACCGACTATGAGACTATTATACTCCTACTGCTGCTGCAACACCGACTATGAGACTATTATACTCCTACTGCTACTGCAACACCGACTATGAGACTATTATACTCCTACTGCTACTGCAACACCGACTATGAGACTATTATACTCCTACTGCTACTGCAACACCGACTATGAGACTATTATACTCCTACTGCTACTGCAACACCGACTATGAGACTATTATACTCCTACTGCTACTGCAACACCGACTATGAGACTATTATACTCCTACTGCTACTGCAACACCGACTATGAGACTATTATACTCCTACTGCTACTGCAACACCGACTATGAGACTATTATACTCCTACTGCTGCTGCAACACCGACTATGAGACTATTATACTCCTACTGCTGCTGCAACATCACCAACCGAGACTAATACTAATAATAATACATTTTATTTCTTAGACGTCATTCTGTACACCCAGAGTCGCCTTACAACAAATAAACAAGTTAAGTGTGATTAAAACAAACAGTTTAAGCCACAGTTAAAGTGGGACAGTGTTAAATTGACTGATTGGGTTTCGTGTTGTATTTTATTTGTATTCAGTATTCGGTCATGTATTAGACAGTATTAGTTCTCAGCTCTTCTCCCTGGAGACCTGGAGCAGGTTTTGGGCTGATGGGGGAAACCGGAGCCCGGAGGTAACCCATCCAGACACGAGGAGAACATGCAAACTCCACACAGAAAGGCCCGGGCGACCCGACTATTGAGACTACTGCAACCACTACTATTACTACTACAAGTACTACTCCAGCTCCTGCTCCTTCAGGCTCCGTGTTAGTTTATTTTCTTCTTGTGGTGGAGCCTGTGTGGTGCAGGCCCTCCCCTCCCCCTCTGTGCTCATCGTGAGTGTAACAGGAGGAGGTCAGATTAAACTGTGCTGATGTGAGCGTCACAGGTGCTCCATTCATCTCCCTCTGATGCTAACGCTAACCCGCTTTAGCTCTAGCCTCTTACAGTAAAGCAGATCCTCCAGAGCCGCCAACAAAACACGTATTTGTTATTTCCACAGTTCCCCTCAGATGTTCCTCTGTGTTTCAGAAGTTTTTTTCTCTCTAACCCTCTGAAGTTTGTGGGTGATACTCGTAGGATTTGGCAGCGTCACCTCGTCATTTTGGTCCAAATGTAAAAAAACGCTCTGATCTAGTGTGAAGTGCAGCAGGAAGAGGGGCCCGCAGCCTGGTTTGGTCCTGGTTTGGTCCTGGTTTGGTCCTGGTTTGGTCCTGGTTTAGTCCTGGTTTAGTCCTGGTTTGGTCCTGGTTTGGTCCTGGTTTGGTCCTGGTTTAGTCCTGGTCTAGTCCTGGTCTAGTCCTGGTTTAGTCCTGGTTTAGTCCTGGTTTAGTCCTGGTTTAGTCCTGGTTTAGTCCTTTAGTACTTGTTTCTTTATGAAGTTGTTTTAGATCAATATTGTGAATGAAAATGTCACAGAACAGAAGGATCCACAGAGGTCAGGGGTCAGAGGTCAGGGGTCAGGGGCTGTGTTAGGGACCAGGCAAAGGCTCAGACAGACTTATGTTTCCTGGAAACACAATAATCACATTCAGCTCATGATCACAAAACACTTAAACCCACAACAACTCCACTGCTCCTGTCTCCTCGATGGAGACAGGAGGACAGGAGGAGGACATGGAGATGTTACTGGACTGGAATGTTCCACACTTCGGCATTAAACTTATCCTGAATGTAAAAACAGCACTCATACTGTGAGTGTGGGCGCCTCTCCACAGATCTGACCTGTAACGTGCCCTCCTGGGGTCAGTTACACAGTGCACCTTTAATCGAAAACAGAATCATCAGTTTTATAAAATATCCCAACTGAGGAACCGTCGATTCTGTGACAAATGTGGAAGAGAAACAGACCCAAACACAAAATGGAGTGATGTGTTTTCCTGTCGTGCACACGGGGACGGCAGAGGGAAAGAAGCTTCAGCTAAATCCGGTCCAAAGCACCTCTTCTCTTTGTGAGATGAATGTTTCTGTACATGATCCCGGACAAATAAAGAATAAACTGACCTAAACTAAAAGAGCATCAGTGTGGCCGCTCACAGGAGGCTGAAGCCCCTGGATTACAGTGCGTCTGGGGTCATTTCAGGTTGTAGATGTTTAAATTAGATGTGTCCATAAGTGTAGCCCCGCCCCTTCCATGTCCCGACTCAGACTCATCTCTTCATCCGTCTGCTCCTCTGTAATCCTCACGCCATATGTCCCACAACACCCGGAATACACCCGGAATATACTCGGAATATACTCGGAATATCCAGGAACGATACAGGAGGTCACAGTTCCTTTGGTCTCACTGAACTTTACTGAAATCCTGGTTTAGTCCTTTTTCAGTCCTGGTTTAGTCCAGGTTTAGCCCTGGTTTAGCCCTGGTTTAACCCTGGTTTAGTCCAGGTTTAGTCCAGGCTTAGCCCTGGTTTAGCCCTGGTTTAGCCCTGGTTTAACCCTGGTTTAGCCCTGGTTTAGTCCAGGTTTAGCCCTGGTTTAGTCCAGGTTTAGTCCTGGTTTAGACCTGGTTTAGTCCTGGTTTAGCCCTGGTTTAGCCCTGGTTTAACCCTGGTTTAGCCCTGGTTTAGCCCTGGTTTAGCCCTGGTTTAGCCCTGGTTTAGCCCTGGTTTAGTCCAGGTTTAGTCCAGGTTTAGTCCAGGTTTAGCCCTGGTTTAGTCCAGGTTTAGTCCAGGTTTAGTCCAGGTTTAGACCAGGTTTAGCCCTGGTTTAGTCCAGGTTTAGCCCTGGTTTAGCC
>CM068360.1:35425320-35490320 GCA_034769755.1 Odontamblyopus lacepedii | reverse complement strand
TGTTTCAGTCGTCGCTGTGTCGCTATGAGGAGGAGGCAGAAGCAGCAGCCGCGCTTTCCCGGACCAGGCGCCCTCAGCCCGGCTCATGCTCCCCGGGCTCCGCGTCTCTCCCCCGGGCGCAGTGGAGCTCAGTGCCCCGTGTTCGGCGTCGCTGCTGCGGGTGGACGGAGCCGAGCGGCCGCTGTGCCCCGGGGCCGGAGCTGCGGTTTGTTGGACGCGGACGTGAGCGCGCGTCGTCCCTGGAGATGCGCGGACAGCCAATGGGAGCGCGGAGCCGGAGACACGTGACCCGCCCACAACCCGCGGACACCTGCGGGGCCCGAGAGGCGCAGGACCCGGGTTCGAATCCCGGACGGAGCGGGCTAAATCTGAACACTATTAAGATTAAAAAAATATCATAATAAATACAATAAATCAATTCAGATACTGTCTAACACGTGACTAAATACTAAATACTAATAAAAACACACTAAAAACAATACTAAACACAATCAATCAACAGCGTTTTGGTTCTAGAATTTGATATAGCCTAACATAATTCACAATATTTATTTATTTATTAGTTTGTTTATTTCATTCCTAAAGTATAAAAGACATTAACAGTGTCATAACATTAAACACACAAGAAATGAATGAAAAGAAGCAGAAAGACGAGTCATATTATGCTCTTATATTCTCTGCTCCCTCTTCCCTTTTCGAAACGAAAGCGATTACAGAGATATTAACCACGAAACAGGTCAACACATCTGAAATCTGACAGTTACTGGTTAAATCTGCCATAGAATTTCTGAGTGCACATTAAAAATCGGATTATTATCGTATTTCAGGATGTTTGAAGTGATGTAAATGACTTCTGTAAAACACCAAATCTGACGTGTGACGTGAGGGACCGTGAGCAGAAAGAAATCCCGTGATTTTGCTGTTTGACTGTAATTTTAACGGTTTTATAACTCCATAAATCTGATATTAGTCTGATTCTGAGTGCACACGTCACTGCAGCTGCTGTTGTAATGTTGTACGAACACGTGAGGATTTAGGAAAACTACTAAAACTACGTTCTATTGTCTGTTTTAAAACGTAAAATAATAATAATAATAGTAATGAATCTAAATTAAAACTCTACGTCAAATAAAAGGTCAAAAATACTACGTTTGAAGCCCTTTGTGAAGAGCGGCGAGTTAAAAAATAATTCTCCCCAGTGGAATCATTTCGTAGCAGTAAAAGAGACGAAACCGTGAGATGAAAACGTGGATCTGTGGCGCCACCTCCTGGACATGTTCGGTTTCTCTTGAGCGCGTCTTTAAAAATCATTTCCACTTTTAACATTTTCACTTCACACATTTGGAATCCCCGACACACCGATGAAGAAATGAAACTCGGTGACACGTTTGTAAAATTGAAAACAGAATTATTTATTCGTGCCGCGGTCCTGACGTCAGGCCGCTCAGCGCAGCAAAACATTTAAAAATATGAACTCTATTAAATCTAACTAAATAAATGAGTCCGAACGGGTGCTGCCGGGTCTGCAGCACCGGCCGACCCCACAGTGTCACTCACTGTGTGTTAGTGGAAGAGGAAACCCTCGGTTAGTGGCCCTTTTAGGAAAATACAAACAGAAAACTGTGATTCACAAAAATGAGAAAAAACATATAAAAATGGCACATTATTGAAACAGAATAAAGGTGTGACGGTGGATCCAGGTCTGTACAGAGGCTCAGGAAAGGGAAGGAACACAGAGAAAATGAAGGAACATGTTTTTACTCTGAAGTGTGGAGGGAAATATTTAAAATATAAAACTTTATTCTCCAAAGTACGGACGCAATCCTGAGGACTAAACCAGGACTAAACCAGGACTAAACCAGGACTGAACCAGGACTAAACCAGGTCTAAACAGGGTCAAAACCAGGACTAAACCAGGACTAAACCAGGACTAAACCAGGTCTAAACCAGGTCTAAACAGGGTCAAAACCAGGACTAAACCAGGTCTAAACCAGGTCTAAACCAGGTCTAAACCAGGACTAAACCAGGTCTAAACAGGGTCTAAACCAGGACTAAACCAGGACTAAACCAGGTCTAAACAGGGTCTAAACCAGGACTAAACCAGGACTAAACCAGGACTAAACCAGGTCTAAACAGGGTCTAAACCAGGACTAAACCAGGACTAAACAGGGTCTAAACCAGGACTAAACCAGGTCTAAACCAGGTCTAAACCAGGTCTAAACCAGGACTAAACCAGGTCTAAACAGGGTCTAAACCAGGTCTAAACCAGGATTAATCTAGGTCTAAACAGGGTCTAAACCAGGTCTAAACCAAGACTAAACCAGGTCTAAACCAGGTCTAAACCAGGACTAATCCAGGTCTAAACCAGGACTAATCCAGGTCTAAACCAGGACTAAACCAGGACTAAACAGGGTCTAAACCAGGTCTAAACCAGGATTAATCCAGGTCTAATTCAGGTCTAAACCAGGACTAAACCAGGACTAAACAGGGTCTAAACCAGGTCTAAACCAGGATTAATCCAGGTCTAATTCAGGTCTAAACCAGGACTAAACCAGGTCTAAACAGGGTCTAAACCAGGTCTAAACCAAGACTAAACCAGGTCTAAACCAGGTCTAAACCAGGACTAATCCAGGTCTAAACCAGGTCTAAACCAGGACTAATCCAGGTCTAATTCAGGTCTAAACCAGGTCTAAACCAGGACTAAACCAGGACTAAACAGGGTCTAAACCAGGTCTAAACCAGGATTAATCTAGGTCTAATTCAGGTCTAAACCAGGTCTAAACCAGGACTAAACCAGGACTAAACCAGGACTAAACAGGGTCTAAACCAGGTCTAAACCAGGATTAATCCAGGTCTAATTCAGGTCTAAACCAGGACTAAACCAGGTCTAAACCAGGTCTAAACCAGGACTAAACCAGGTCTAAACCAGGACTAAACCAGGTCTAAACCAGGTCTAAACCAGGACTAAACCAGGTCTAAACCAGGACTAATCCAGGTCTAAACCAGGTCTAAACCAGGACTAATCCAGGTCTAATTCAGGTCTAAACCAGGTCTAAACAGGGTCTAAACCAGGACTAATCTAGGTCTAATTCAGGTCTAAACCAGGTCTAAACCAGGACTAAACCAGGACTAAACAGGGTCTAAACCAGGTCTAAACCAAGACTAAACCAGGTCTAAACCAGGACTAAACCAGGTCTAAACTAGGACTAATCCAGGTCTAAACCAGGTCTAAACCAGGACTAATCCAGGTCTAATTCAGGTCTAAACCAGGTCTAAACAGGGTCTAAACCAGGACTAATCTAGGTCTAATTCAGGTCTAAACCAGGTCTAAACCAGGACTAAACCAGGACTAAACAGGGTCTAAACCAGGTCTAAACCAAGACTAAACCAGGTCTAAACCAGGTCTAAACCAGGACTAAACCAGGTCTAAACCAGGACTAAACCAGGTCTAAACCAGGTCTAAACCAGGACTAAACCAGGTCTAAACCAGGTCTAAACCAGGACTAAACCAGGTCTAAACCAGGTCTAAACCAGGTCTAAACCAGGTCTAAACAGGGCCTAAACAGGGGCTAAATCAGGACCAAAACCAGGTCTAAACCAGGTCTAAACAGGGGCTAAACCAGGTCTAAACAGGGGCTAAACCAGGTCTAAACAGGGGCTAAACCAGGTCTAAACAGGGGCTAAACCAGGGGCTAAATCAGGACCAAAACCAGGTCTAAACCAGGTCTAAACAGGGGCTAATCAGGACCAAAACCAGGTCTAAACCAGGTCTAAACCAGGTCTAAACCAGGTCTAAACCAGGTCTAAACCAGGTCTAAACAGTGGCTAAACCAGGTCTAAACAGGGGCTAAATCAGGACCAAAACCAGGTCTAAACCAGGTCTAAACCAGGTCTAAACCAGGTCTAAACAGGGGCTAAACCAGGGGCTAAATCAGGACCAAAACCAGGTCTAAACCAGGTCTAAACCAGGTCTAAACAGGGGGTAAACCAGGGGCTAAATCAGGACCAAAGACAGGTCTAAACCAGGTCTAAACCAGGTCTAAACCAGGTCTAAACCAGGTCTAAACAGGGGCTAAACAGGGGCTAAACCAGGGGCTAAATCAGGACCAAAACCAGGCCTAAACCAGGTAAAGTAGAGCTGTTTAAAGTCACACTGTGGAACATTCTCAGCAAAGTAAACACATCTCAATAGAAACAACCAGGTGACGGAGCCCCATCTGAAAAGTTACACAGTGCAGCTTTAACCAGAACCTGTTCCTCACATCAGACTCGTGTTTCTACACTTCCTCTGAACATCAGTCACAGCCGACCGGAGAAACTATCGAGCCACAGTTTATCGTCCAACTGTAATTTCCCCAAACTGAATGTCAGACCTCTTTAGTTTGTGTTTTAAATGTTCCAGTGTTTCACCTTCACTTCATTCTTCACATTATCACAGAACTCCTCCATAAATCTCCCCATAGTGTGAGAAAACCCTGTAGACCCAGAGCAGTCCCAGTTCTGAGTCCGGGGTCCTAGTCCGGGTCCGGGGTCCTGGTCCTGGGTCCTGGTCCGGGTCCTGGGTCCTGGTCCTGGTCCTGGTCCTGGTCCTGGGTCCTGGTCCTGGGTCCTGGTCCGGGTCCTGGTCCTGGGTCCTGGTCCGGGTCCTGGGTCCTGGTCCTGGTCCTGGTCCTGGGTCCTGGTCCGGGTCCTGGTCCGAGTCCTGGTCCTGGGTCCAGGTCCTGGTCCTGGTCCTGGTCCTGGTCCGGGTCCTGGGTCCTGGTCCTGGTCCTGGTCCTGGTCCTGGGTCCTGGTCCGGGTCCTGGTCCGGGTCCTGGTCCTGGGTCTGGTCCTCGGGCTCCTGTGTGAGGCTGGGGTGGTGCAGTTCCTCCTCTGAACACGGGGGGCGCTCTACGTGCGCACGTGTCTGTTCTGGTCCTCGGTCATAGACAAATACGTGGCCCTCATGGTCGGAGAATACTGCAGACACAGAGAGCACGGATTATTGTGAGACATGAGACCTGGACTAAACCAGGACTAAACCAGGACTAAACCAGGACTAAACCAGGACTGAACCAGGACTAAACCAGGACTGAACCAGGACTAAACCAGGACTAAACCAGGACTAAACCAGGACTGAACCAGGACTAAACCAGGACTGAACCAGGACTAAACCAGGACTAAAAGAGAACTGAACCTGGACTAAACCAGGACTAAACCAGGACTAAAAGAGAACTGAACCTGGACTAAACCAGGACTAAACCAGGACTAAACCAGGACTGAACCAGGACTAAACCAGGACTAAACCAGGACTAAACCAGGACTAAACCAGGACTAAACCAGGACTGAACCAGGACTAAACCAGGACTAAACCAGGACTAAACCAGGACTGAACCAGGACTGAACCAGGACTAAACCAGGACTAAACCAGGACTAAACCAGGACTAAACCAGGACTGAACCAGGACTAAACCAGGACTGAACCAGGACTAAACCAGGACTAAACCAGGACTAAACCAGGACTGAACCAGGACTGAACCAGGACTAAACCAGGACTAAACCAGGACTAAACCAGGACTGAACCAGGACTAAACCAGGACTGAACCAGGACTAAACCAGGACTAAACCAGGACTGAACCTGGACTGAACCAGGACTAAACCAGGACTAAACCAGGACTGAACCAGGACTAAACCAGGACTAAACCAGGACTAAACCAGGACTGAACCAGGACTGAACCAGGACTAAACCAGGACTAAACCAGGACTAAACCAGGACTGAACCAGGACTAAACCAGGACTGAACCAGGACTGAACCAGGACTAAACCAGGACTAAACCAGGACTGAACCAGGACTGAACCAGGACTAAAGCAGGACTAAACCAGGACTGAACCAGGACTAAACCAGGTCTGAACCAGGACTGAACCAGGACTGAACCAGGACTAAAGCAGGACTAAACCAGGACTGAACCAGGACTGAACCAGGACTAAAGCAGGACTGAACCAGGACTAAAGCAGGACTGAACCAGGACTAAAGCAGGACTAAATCGGGCCCAAACTAGGACTAAACTTAAGACTGAATCAGGACTAAAACAGGACTAAATCAGGGCCAAACCAGAATTAAACCAGGACTAAATCTGAACCAAACCATGACTGAACCAGGGGCTGAAACAGGATTTTAAAATTAGTTCTAAATTGAGGCTCAAATGAGGAAAAGTGAAGGACTCGGGGGAGGATCCAGGAGCAGTTTGTGTCAGTAGGGGTCAAAGTGCACGGCAGGAGTATTTGTAGGAGTGGTTCAAGTACACAGCAGTAAAACACTGTCATAAACAATCCTCTGATAAAGCAGGAAAAGTGGACAGTGTCTCATGTCCCGGAGCTCCTGGATTCTGCACTCATTTAGGGGAAATATCTAAAGGAGATTCTCCTGACGGGGATTGTGACTGTGACTGTGATCACATCTGGGATTTCTGTTTTAATGAGAAGATCCAGTTCAAAGTTTCACGTCTTAAACTCGTCCAGAAGAATCTGAACTGACAAACGAAAACAAGAGTCCCGTTTAGAACACGTTTGTGCAGATCCAGACTCCAGGGCGAGACGCTTAAAATGTCCTAATTCTGTCGTTTCAATTTGCGATTTTGACTTGAGTTTGTTTAATCTGGTCTTACAGGAACTCTGAGCGTCAGATAAAGGCAAATCGACTTTAAAAACGCAGAGGAGCTCTTCTGAATGACCACCTGGTGACATCACAGGGTGTGGCAGCAGAGTGTGGTGAGCTGTGCAGAGGGCGACAAACTCAACCTGCAGCATCAATGAAACAAAACGCAGCTCTGGGGATGTTTCTGATGAAGGACGCTGCGGTGGAACAGGGTTAAAGCCCCACTGCGGGATATTTCATCACGTCGGAACAGCTTTAAAGCTCAAAAAAGTGTAATTTGCAGAATACAGGAGCTCTAAAGTGACCAGAGTTTGGTTTGTGGGAGACGTCATGCTGGTGAAGACAGAGGGAGGATCCGTGCAGTGCAGCTGTGTGGACGACAGGGGGCAGCAGAGAGGAGAGCAGAGAGGAGACGCCACAGGAAACACGAGCAAACAGGGAGACCCGAGTCTGACCCGGGAGAGTCTGACCCGGGAGAGTCTGACCCGGGAGAGTCTGACCCGGGAGAGTCTGACCCGGGAGAGTCTGACCCGGGAGAGTCTGACCCCGGAGAGTCTGACCCGGGAGAGTCTGACCCGGGAGAGTCTGACCCGGGAGAGTCTGACCCGGGAGAGTCTGACCCCGGAGAGTCTGACCCCGGAGAGTCTGACCCGGGAGAGTCTGACCCGGGAGAGTCTGACCCGGGAGAGTCTGACCCGGGAGAGTCTGACCCGGGAGAGAGTGTGACCCGGGAGAGTCTGACCCGGGAGAGTCTGACCCCGGAGAGTCTGACCCGGGAGAGTCTGACCCGGGAGAGTCTGACCCCGGAGAGTCTGACCCGGGAGAGTCTGACCCCGGAGAGTCTGACCCCGGAGAGTCTGACCCGGGAGAGTCTGACCCGGGAGAGTCTGACCCCGGAGAACCTCCCTGAAGTCGCCCGTCAAACTCAAACCTACAAAAACTCTGTCCATCGTTTGTGCTGCAGAAAGTTCAGTTTGTGATTCTGGTTCTTCAGATATTCACAGTTTTATTTTGGTCGATGACGTCGTCCAGAACCTCAGAATGTGAAACAGCCTCAAAACAGAAGAAAATGATAGAAAACGTTTCCACTCATCTGACGGCGACAAACTCCACAAAACTAGTGAAGAGAAACGACCTGAGGCTGAGGAAAAGTCTGTGTTCTTATAAAATCTGAATCAAAAGCAAAAGACTAAAGATTGAAACGGACTTTTCCACAGCCTCAGGTCGTTTCTCTTCTCTAGTTTTGTGGAGTTTGTCGCCGTCAGATGAGCGGAAACTGAACTTTCTGCAGCACAAACGACTGACAGAGTCTTTGTGCAGGTTTCAGTTCGATGGGGCGACTTCGCGCAGGTCACGGGAGAGTCTGAAAGCACTTACTCGGTTCATATACGGCTGAGGAAAAACCTACGGTCCATTCAAACAGTGAAACAAAAACCAGAGCAACAGAAAAGAGACAAGTTAGAGTTTAGCAACAGAAGCCACAACATGAGAGCGCAGGAGCTTCTACCACGGCAAATGGAGATGAGTGCGATGAACGTGTGACACGTTTGGCCTTCAGAGGGAGAACATCGGGTTCCCAGAGCCGCAGGAGGCAGAACTCAGTGACATTTACGTTAAAGTTGAACTCGGGCAGCCTCACACTTCCCTCTGCTGATGTCCCACTGCACAAAAGCCCAAAAGACTCGATCGCCGACGTCGTTTATTTACCAGTGAATTATATTTTTTGAAAAACGCTAAAAAACACATTCCCGAACCACTTTCTTCCAACAACTTTCGGTTTCTCTTCTTCTTCTCCGTCAGTCGTCGATCTTCACTTGTTGCTTCTGGAGTCGGTGATCGAGTCTTTTGGGCTTTTGTGCAGTGGGAAATCAGCAGAGGGAAGTGTGAGGTGATGATGAAGATGTTTTCTGACGTTTCCAGACACTAATGAGTGAACCAGAGCGTTTGGTTTGTTAGACTCGTGGCTGTTGTCAGATGGGTTAAAGTGGAGTTAAGCTTCTTCAGTCTGAAGCAAATTGGTGTTTTACGTGGAAGTTCAGAACTTGCCCCCATCACTGCACTAGTTCAGAACTTGCCCCCATCACTGCACTAGTTCAGAACTTGCCCCCATCACTACACTAGTACAGAACTTGCCCCCATCACTGCACTAGTTCAGAACTTGCCCCATCACTGCACTAGTTCAGAACTTGCCCCCATCACTGCACTAGTTCAGAACTTGCCCCCATCACTGCACTAGTTCAGAACTTGCCCCCATCACTACACTAGTTCAGAACTTGCCCCCATCACTGCACTAGTTCAGAACTTGCCCCATCACTACACTAGTTCAGAACTTGCCCCCATCACTACACTAGTTCAGAACTTGCCCCCATCACTGCACTAGTTCAGAACTTGCCCCCATCACTACACTAGTTCAGAACTTGCCCCCATCATTGCACTAGTTCAGAACTTGCCCCATCACTACACTCGTTCAGAACTTGCCCCCATCCCTGCACCAGTTCAGAACTTGCCCCCATCACTTCACTAGTTCAGAACTTGCCCCCATCTCTACACTAGTTCAGAACTTGCCCCCATCACTGCACCAGTTCAGAACTTGCCCCCATCACTACACTAGTTCAGAACTTGCCCCCATCTCTACACTAGTTCAGAACTTGCCCCCATCACTGCACTAGTTCAGAACTTGCCCCCATCACTACACTAGTACAGAACTTGCCCCCATCTCTACACTAGTTCAGAACTTGCCCCCATCACTGCACTAGTACAGAACTTGCCCCCATCACTACACTAGTTCAGAACTTGCCCCCATCACTGCACTAGTTCAGAACTTGCCCCCATCACTGCACTAGTTCAGAACTTGCCCCATCACTACACTAGTTCAGAACTTGCCCCCATCACTGCACTAGTTCAGAACTTGCCCCCATCACTACACTAGTTCAGAACTTGCCCCCATCTCTACACTAGTTCAGAACTTGCCCCCATCACTACACTAGTACAGAACTTGCCCCCATCTCTACACTAGTTCAGAACTTGCCCCCATCACTACACTAGTTCAGAACTTGCCCCATCACTGCACTAGTTCAGAACTTGCCCCCATCACTGCACTAGTTCAGAACTTGCCCCCATCACTGCACTAGTTCAGAACTTGCCCCCATCACTGCACTAGTTCAGAACTTGCCCCATCACTGCACTAGTTCAGAACTTGCCCCCATCACTACACTAGTTCAGAACTTGCCCCCATCACTGCACTAGTTCAGAACTTGCCCCCATCACTACACTAGTTCAGAACTTGCCCCCATCTCTACACTAGTTCAGAACTTGCCCCCATCACTACACTAGTTCAGAACTTGCCCCCATCACTACACTAGTTCAGAACTTGCCCCCATCTCTACACTAGTTCAGAACTTGCCCCCATCACTGCACTAGTTCAGAACTTGCCCCCATCACTACACTAGTTCAGAACTTGCCCCCATCACTGCACTAGTTCAGAACTTGCCCCATCACCGCACTAGTTCAGAACTTGCCCCATCACTACACTAGTTCAGAACTTGCCCCCATCACTACACTAGTTCAGAACTTGCCCCCATCACTGCACTAGTTCAGAACTTGCCCCATCACTACACTAGTTCAGAACTTGCCCCCATCACACCACTAGTTCAGAACTTGCCCCCATCACTACACTAGTTCAGAACTTGCCCCCATCACTGCACTAGTTCAGAACTTGCCCCCATCACTGCACTAGTTCAGAACTTGCCCCCATCACTGCACTAGTTCAGAACTTGCCCCCATCACTACACTAGTTCAGAACTTGCCCCCATCACTACACTAGTTCAGAACTTGCCCCCATCTCTACACTAGTTCAGAACTTGCCCCCATCACTGCACTAGTTCAGAACTTGCCCCCATCACTGCACTAGTTCAGAACTTGCCCCCATCACTACACTAGTTCAGAACTTGCCCCCATCACTACACTAGTTCAGAACTTGCCCCCATCACTACACTAGTTCAGAACTTGCCCCCATCACTACACTAGTTCAGAACTTGCCCCCATCACTACACTAGTTCAGAACTTGCCCCATCACTACACTAGTTCAGAACTTGCCCCCATCACTACACTAGTTCAGAACTTGCCCCATCACTGCACTAGTTCAGAACTTGCCCCCATCACTACACTAGTTCAGAACTTGCCCCCATCACTGCACTAGTTCAGAACTTGCCCCCATCACTACACTAGTTCAGAACTTGCCCCCATCACTACACTAGTTCAGAACTTGCCCCCATCACTACACTAGTTCAGAACTTGCCCCCATCACTGCACTAGTTCAGAACTTGCCCCCATCACTACACTAGTTCAGAACTTGCCCCCATCACTGCACTAGTTCAGAACTTGCCCCCATCACTGCACTAGTTCAGAACTTGCCCCCATCACTGCACTAGTTCAGAACTTGCCCCCATCACTACACTAGTTCAGAACTTGCCCCCATCACTACACTAGTTCAGAACTTGCCCCCATCACTACACTAGTTCAGAACTTGCCCCATCACTGCACTAGTTCAGAACTTGCCCCCATCACTACACTAGTTCAGAACTTGCCCCATCACTGCACTAGTTCAGAACTTGCCCCCATCACTGCACTAGTTCAGAACTTGCCCCCATCACTGCACTAGTTCAGAACTTGCCCCCCATCACTGCACTAGTTCAGAACTTGCCCCATCACTGCACTAGTTCAGAACTTGCCCCCATCACTACACTAGTTCAGAACTTGCCCCATCACTACACTAGTTCAGAACTTGCCCCCATCACTACACTAGTTCAGAACTTGCCCCCATCACTGCACTAGTTCAGAACTTGCCCCCATCACTACACTAGTTCAGAACTTGCCCCCATCACTGCACTAGTTCAGAACTTGCCCCATCACTGCACTAGTTCAGAACTTGCCCCCATCACTGCACTAGTTCAGAACTTGCCCCCATCACTACACTAGTTCAGAACTTGCCCCCATCACTACACTAGTTCAGAACTTGCCCCCATCACTGCACTAGTTCAGAACTTGCCCCCATCACTGCACTAGTTCAGAACTTGCCCCCATCACTACACTAGTTCAGAACTTGCCCCCATCACTACACTAGTTCAGAACTTGCCCCCATCACTGCACTAGTTCAGAACTTGCCCCATCACTGCACTAGTTCAGAACTTGCCCCCATCACTACACTAGTTCAGAACTTGCCCCATCACTGCACTAGTTCAGAACTTGCCCCCATCACTGCACTAGTTCAGAACTTGCCCCCATCACTGCACTAGTTCAGAACTTGCCCCCATCACTACACTAGTTCAGAACTTGCCCCCATCACTGCACTAGTTCAGAACTTGCCCCCATCACTACACTAGTTCAGAACTTGCCCCCATCACTGCACTAGTTCAGAACTTGCCCCTATCACTGCACTAGTTCAGAACTTGCCCCCATCACTGCACTAGTTCAGAACTTGCCCCAATCACTACACTAGTTCAGAACTTGCCCCCATCACTGCACTAGTTCAGAACTTGCCCCATCACTACACTAGTTCAGAACCTGCCCCCATCACTGCACTAGTTCAGAACTTGCCCCCATCACTACACTAGTTCAGAACTTGCCCCCATCACTACACTAGTTCAGAACTTGCCCCATCACTGCACTAGTTCAGAACTTGCCCCCATCACTACACTAGTTCAGAACTTGCCCCCATCACTGCACTAGTTCAGAACTTGCCCCCATCACTACACTAGTTCAGAACTTGCCCCCATCACTGCACTAGTTCAGAACTTGCCCCATCACTGCACTAGTTCAGAACTTGCCCCCATCACTACACTAGTTCAGAACTTGCCCCCATCACTGCACTAGTTCAGAACTTGCCCCATCACTACACTAGTTCAGAACTTGCCCCATCACTACACTAGTTCAGAACTTGCCCCCATCACTACACTAGTTCAGAACTTGCCCCCATCACTACACTAGTTCAGAACTTGCCCCATCACTGCACTAGTTCAGAACTTGCCCCCATCACTGCACTAGTTCAGAACTTGCCCCCATCACTACACTAGTTCAGAACTTGCCCCCATCACTGCACTAGTTCAGAACTTGCCCCCATCACTACACTAGTTCAGAACTTGCCCCCATCACTGCACTAGTTCAGAACTTGCCCCATCACTGCACTAGTTCAGAACTTGCCCCATCACTGCACTAGTTCAGAACTTGCCCCCATCACTACACTAGTTCAGAACTTGCCCCCCATCACTGCACTAGTTCAGAACTTGCCCCATCACTACACTAGTTCAGAACTTGCCCCCATCACTGCACTAGTTCAGAACTTGCCCCCATCACTGCACTAGTTCAGAACTTGCCCCCATCACTGCACTAGTTCAGAACTTGCCCCATCACTACACTAGTTCAGAACTTGCCCCCATCACTGCACTAGTTCAGAACTTGCCCCCATCACTACACTAGTTCAGAACTTGCCCCCATCACTGCACTAGTTCAGAACTTGCCCCCATCACTACACTAGTTCAGAACTTGCCCCCATCACTACACTAGTTCAGAACTTGCCCCCATCACTGCACTAGTTTGTTTCCTTCACAGACTCACACACAGTCAGATCTCCACTGAAGAAACACTGATCTGTGCCGTTTTTTGGCTCCTGACAGAATTCACCTCCTCTAGAAACGACTTTAGCTTCAGACGGGCCCGAGTTCAGCTTTAATTTCTTGGTTTGTCCTTCACATTCACTTTAAATTATAAATAGGATATTGAGTATTTTCTTGGATTTTGTACGTCTACTTGAGTCCTGTTATTCTGAGGTTAAATTCTACACACCTCTGGTCGTATTGCACCTTTGCCATAGAAAAAACTATTCAAAACTTTATATTATATTTTTTTTAAATGGGCAAAAGTCCCCAAAATGTTGCTGATAAAAGCTAAAACAGAAGAATAAACCAAAACTGATCAAGAACACGACCAGTGCACAAATAAAAATGTCAGAAATGTGAAGTTCTGTGTGAGATTTGTGTGCTGTATTACTGCAGCTGTGACGTTCGTGTGTGAAGGCGAAACACAGAAATATGAGTTCAGTAAATCCAGATGAAGCTCCAGAGCAGTTTGGACTCACACAGGGAGGAGGAGAACCTCGTCCGATCAGAGGGACGTTCTCGTACCGCGGGGTTCCTCCAAACAGAGCCGTATGGTTCCTGAAAAACACGACGGAAAATCATCACACTCGACTCTAGGGCCCGACTGATATTATCGGCCGATATCGGCTCTTGGAAACATATCGGCCTAAATCTCGCTGATCTGGGCCGATTTTCCACGTGGACATTCAAACTTGTTATAAAGCATAGAGACTCTATATTCTGCCCATTTAATCCAGTTCACAGATAAATGTCCTGATCTGTGGCGGGGCATCAGGGTTTATCTGAGGAGTCATGTGTCTGCGTCCCGCCCCTGAACGCATCACCGTGTGCGTTTGTTCCCAGCCGCAGCCTCAGATCCACCTGCACAACACTGAGATTGTGTTGTTTTTGCGGCCGCTCAGTGTGAGTCTGGATTAAAGGACAGTTCTTGGTGCTGATCTGAGAGGAGCCTGTGTGAGGCTGAGTGTTGAAATGTGTCGGTCTGAAGCTCGTTTTGGTTCTTTCTCATTGGTTAGCGATTAGCTGCTGTAGCTCGCACACATAAACAGGCTGTTTTCTCTTCAGTTAGCGACTGTAAAGTGACTATAGTGGCCGTATATATGTTACTGGACACACACTGATATGGAAATGAGCTGTGAACAGAGGTGTGAATTATCCGCATTTAGCAGATCACTCATTACCGCGGCGCACACGCATTTACCGCTAAAGGCTAACGGCGGGAGTTTACTTACAGAACTTTCTTTACTGGTGAGAACATCGTACAAAAACACCATTAGGCCGAGCGACTCTTTAAATATGACGTAAAGAGGCAGAAGAACAGGAAATGTCGCCTAAACAAACCGACTGAAAATCCAACAGAGCCAAACCGAAGTTTTACAAACAACTGAAGATTTACAGGGAATTTTTACATCATAAATATATCGGCGATGATATCGGCAGCTCCAGCTCCCATTTTATCGGTATCATATCGGCTGCAACAAAATCCATATCGGTCGGGCCCCACTTGACTCACAGCGAGAAGGTCCCAGCTCAGTCAGGACTACGACACACTGGCCACGTTTACATGATGTTTTTCATTGTTCTGAATTAAACAGTCCTGAATTCAAAGATCCGACGTGGAGTTTACATGGAAATAAGGTTTCCATGATGAGACTTCCTGGGGTCTTTCTGTGTGGAGTTTGCATGTTCTCCCTGTGTCTGTGCAAAGGGAAAGGCAGAACAAACTCCATTTCGTCGGACTGCTCCATAGCGGCTCTGCGGAGGGAGAGCTCGTTCAGAGGTGGGAACAGGAGCCGGTCAGGCCAAGGTCAGAGACCAGGACTAGACCAGGACTAGACCAGGACTAGACCAGGACTAGACCAGGACTAAACCAGGACTAGACCAGGACTAGACCAGGACTAAACCAGGACTAGACCAGGACTAGACCAGGACTAAACCAGGACTAAAACAGGACTGAACCAGGACTGAACCAGGACTAGGGGCAGTAGGACTCACAGATACTCCCCGGGGGCAGTAGGACTCACAGATACTCCCCGGGGGCAGTAGGACTCACAGATACTCCCCGGGGGCAGTAGGGGCAGTAGGACTCACAGATACTCCCCGGGGGCAGTAGGACTCACAGATACTCCCCGGGGGCAGTAGGGGCAGTAGGACTCACAGATACTCCCCGGGGGCAGTAAGGGCAGTAGGACTCACAGATACTCCCCGGGGGCAGTAGGGGCAGTAGGACTCACAGATACTCCCCGGGGGCAGTAAGGGCAGTAGGACTCACAGATACTCCCCGGGGGCAGTAGGGGCAGTAGGACTCACAGATACTCCCCGGGGGCAGTAGGGGCGGTAGGACTCACAGATACTCCCCGGGGGCAGTAGGACTCACAGATACTCCCCGGGGGCAGTAGGGGCAGTAGGACTCACAGTTACACCCCGGGGGCAGTAGGGGCAGTCGGACTCACAGATACTCCCCGGGGGCAGTAGGGGCCGGGGCAGGGGGCCGGGGGAGGCTGCTCTGGCTGCCCAGGCTGCTGCTGTAGCTGCACAGACTCTGCAGGTTGGTGTTGGGGGTTTGGGGGTTCGTCCTTCGCGCTCTGGGGTTAAACGGATCCTCCTCGTCGATGTCTCCGTAATCTCGCTCCCTGAAACCGTCAGAACAGAACAAGGACAAGTTACAACAGCAGTTAAACCAAAAACAACCAAATATCAACTTTCTCTTAGCTTGACTTAACTTTGTGGAGAGGAAAAGGATTCTATTTCTGTCCTGTCCATGGCCACGTTTACATGAGGTTTTATAATTCTGAATTAACTGTTCTGAATTCAAATCTTCTCCTTGGAGTTTCCATGGAAATAAAAATAGTGAGTTGAGGTTTCCATGGAAACAGGTTAAATGGTCTTTATTTACCGTATTTTCCGGACTATAGAGGCACCGGTAAATAAGCCGCATCCCTAGATTAACAAGCGCTCCTCCAGCGGGGCAAAATACGCCCGTACTTTGAATTATTGTATATAGAATTAAGTTAGAATTAGCAAGTTAGCAAGAGTGACGGGCAGGTTTTCGCAAAGGGTCGGGCCGTGACCTTGACCTTTGACCCTGTGACCTTGAAATCAATAGGGAACATCCTTGACCCATGGGGTGTCCAGCCATGAAGTTTGACATTCCTAGGTGAGACGGTTGTCGAGTTAGAGCGCGGACAAGAAATTGTCCACAGACAGACGGACAGCGCCATACCATAATACGTCCCGTTTTACAACGGGCGTATAAAAACATGAAGTCACATAAAATTGATACCACTGACCTACAGCATGGACCGATACAAAAATATAAAATAAAATACACAAATACAGTATACCTTATATATATATCGGCGCATGCCCCACATGTTTTGCCTCTTCATGAAGACAAAGCTTCAAAGACTTCAAAGCTTTGAAGTGTCCACAGACGGACGGACAGCGCCAAACCATAATACGTCCCGTCTTACAACGGGCCTATAAAAATAACTAGTTTTCATGTTTGTTTGTTTTTTATATAATTTACCCTGCTCGCTGTTGCTAGTTGAGCAGTAGCTGTTGCTTATTAAGCATGGCATTTGCTGCCGCCTTGTTAGTAATTGCCGCGCTGCTGCTGCCGCTGCTAGTAGGCTACGTTGTTGCTTTACGTTTACTGCCGCCACAGGAGTAGCTGCTAGGTTGCTGCTGCTGCCGCTTACTGGCGCATTGCCGTGTTGCCAAGCTTCTGCTGCCGCTGCTAGTTTAAGCTGCGCATGTACTGCTGCGCGCTGGCATTGGCTATGCCGCCATGTTGCCAGTTGCCTGGCATTACGCATTGCCGTTGCTGCTGCCGTTGCTGCCGCATTACGGCATTGCCGTTTGCCGCTGCCGTTGCTGGCACGCATTGCTGCCGGTTGGTTTACTCAGCGCATTGCCGCTGTTGCTGCCGCTTGCTGCTGCTGCTGCTGCTTACTCGTTGGCGCATTGCTTACTGCTTATCGCCGTCGCTGCCGCTGCTATCTGTTGCCGTTACATTATCGCCGCCGCTGCGCTGTCGCTGCCGTTGCCATTACGCATTGCACAGCGCCGTTGCCGCTGCTTCGCTACTGCTTACATTGCTGCTGCTCGATTATATGCACGCTGCCGCCGTTGCCGTTGCTGCCGCCGCTGGCTTACGATTGCCGCCGCCGCTGCCGCTGCCGGTCTTTCGCTGCATTGCTTACTGGCCGCCGGTTATCGGCATTGCTGCTTAATGTATTACGACTTCGCCATTGCCGCTGCTGCCGTTGCTTACGCCGTTGCCGCCGCTGCCGCCGCCGCCGCCGCCGCCGCTTCGTACATTTACGCCGTTGTTGCTCAATACTACGACAGCTTCGGCTGCTGGCGCTTACTGCATTATCATCTGCGCTGCCGCCGTTGCTGGCTTATCGCTATCATGCTTACTGCTTCGCCAGTTGCCGCTGCTGCCGTTTGCTGCCGTCAAGCTGCCGCTGGCGATCACATGCTGTTGCTGCTGCCATTCAGCATTGGCCGCATCGCTGCATCGCCGCGCTTATCGTTGCCACTGCTGCTGGTTACATTGGCATTGCGTCGCTGTTGCTGCCGCCGCCGCGTTGCCGTTGCTGGCGCATTGCATTGCCGCTGCCGCTGCCGCCGCCGCCGCCGGCCGCCACTGCTTACTTCGCCGCCGCCATCGCTATCGCCATCGCATTACGCATTACTGTCGCCGCCGTTGCTGGCCGCCGCTGCACGCTGCCGGCTGCCGCTGCCGCCGCTGCTGCTGCCCAGCTTCGCCGCCGTACAGTTGCCACGTTACATTGCCGACGTCGTCGTTACATGCTGCCGCCGCCGCATTCGCCGCCGCTGCCGCCAGTCATTACTCGCTGCTGATCCGCCGCCGCCGCTGCTCGCCGCCAGTTGCTCATCGGCGCATTACGCCGCCAGCTGCCGTTGCCGTCATTTACTGCCGCATTCGCTGCTTCACTGCTTACTGCTGCCGCCGCCGCCGCTTGCCGCTGCCATGACATTACATTGCCGCCGTTGCTGCTGCCGTTGCCGCTGCTGTTGCCGTTACATTGCTGCCGTTGGCCATTATTGGCGACATTACATTGCCATTGCCAGCTGCTGCTGTTGTTACATGCATTGCTGGCGACAAGCGCTGCCGCTGTCTGCTGCTGCTGCTGCCGCCGCCGTTGCCTGCCGCCGCTTACGCTGCCGGCTTACGCCGCTGCCATTGCCGCCGCTGCTGCTGCCGCTGCCGCTGCTTACTGCACGCTGCCGCCGCCGCTGCTGCTTCGCTGGCGCTTAGCTTACTGCTTGCCGCTGCCGCTGGCCACGTTCGCTGCTGCTTACACGCTACATTAGCTTAGTCGCTGCCGCCGCTGCTGCTGCTGCTGCTGCCGTTGCCATTGGCGCATTGCTGGCGCATTGCCAGCTTAATTACATTACATTCGGCTACGTTGCCGCCGCTGGCTGCCGCTGCTGCTGCCGTTGTTGCTGCTTGATTGCACATTACGACATAGTTGTTGCCGTTGCTGCTTAAGTCACTTGCTGCTGCTCGGTTGCTACACTGTCCGCTGCTTGCCGCTGCTGCTGCCGCCGTTGCTTACATTTACTGCCAAGCCGCTGCTTGCCGCTGGCATTACATTGCCACGTTGCCGCCACTACTGCTGCCGTTGCCGCTTGCTACGCCGCTGCTGCTGCTGCCGCCGGCTGCATTTACTCATTTTCATGCCTGCCGCCGCTGCCGCTGGGCTTACTGCTGCTGCTTTACTCGCTGCTGCCGCTCGGCTCGCTGCTGCTTACTCGCCGCTGCTTCGCATTGCTGCTGCTGCTGCCAGTTGGCTGCTGCTGCTGCCGTCAGCTTACTGCTTAATGGCTGCTGCCGTTGCCATGACAGCATTGCACGCTGCTGCTGCTGCTGCTGTTGCCAGCGACTATTGCTGCCGCTGCTGGTTACTGCCGTCACACACGTTGCCGTTGCTGCTTATTGGCTTGCTTTGATTGTTGCTGCCGCTGCTCGCTGCTGCCGCTGCCGGCTGCCGTTGCTGCCGTTGCTGCCGCTGCTTCGCCATTGCCGTTGGCTTACTGCTGCCGGCTCGCTGCCGCCTGCCGCTTACATCGCCGCCGCCGCCGCCACACACGCCGCCGCCGCCGCCGCTGCACTGCTCACGACTCCACCGCTCGCCGCCGCCGCCGCTGCTACTCGCCGCCGGAAGCCGCTTACTGCTTGCCGCCGCTGCCGCCGCCGTCAGCGACTCATCGCCGCCGCCGGGCTTAATATTGCTCGCCGCCGCTTGCCAGTTGCTTCACTTCGCTGCCGCCGCTTCGCCGCCAGCTTCGCCGCTCGCCGCTGCCGCCGCTTTACTGCCGCCGCTGCCGCCGCCGCTTACATTGGCTTACTGCTGCCGTTGCTTCTGCTGCCACGGCCACGTTGGCTGCTTAAGGCTGCTGCACGCTTACTAGGCATCATTGCCACATGCTGCCGTTGCTGCTGCTGCTGTTACAGCATTGCCGCTTGCTGCGCGCTGCCGGCATTGCCAGCTGCTGCCATGCATTGCCGCCGCTGCTGGTTGCTGCTGCTTACGCATTTGCCGCTTGCTGGTTGCGCGTTGCCACCGCCGCGCTTAATTGCCGCCGCCGGCCGCCGCCGCCGCTGCCATTGACAATCGCTGGCTTAGCTGTTTACTGCCGCCATGCTGCCGCTTCGCCGCTTACTCGCTGTCGCTGGCCAAGCCGCTGGGCTGCTGCCGCTGCCGCGGTCAATGCTGCGCTGCCATTTCGCTCATTTAATGTCTGCCTCGCCGGCTGCCAGCTGCTCAGCTGGCGCATCTACCGCTCTTCAGCCGCTGCCTGCTAATGGCTTTCAGCGCTGGCCGCTGCCGCTGAGCTGCCATGACCACTACTGCCGTTGCTGCTGCTGCCTGCCGCTTGCCGGCTGCTGCTGCTGCTGCCTGCTGGCCGCTGCCAGCATTATCGTTATGCTGCTGCCGCTGCTGCCCCATTGCTGCCGTTGCTTACGCATTGCTGCCGCTGCTGCTGCCGCATTGCTTCGTTGCTGCCGTTGCCGTTGCTCACACAAGCATTGCCGTCCGCTACGGCTTACATGCCGCCGCTCGCTGCCGCCGTTGCTGGCAGCTTCGCCGCTGCCAGTTGCCGCTTACGCTGCCGCCGCTTCGGCTTACTGCTTCGCATGCCATGCCGCTGCTGCCGGCTCGCTGCCTGCCAGCGACTAATGCCGCCGCTGGCTGCTGCCGCCGCTGGCATTACTGCTGCTGCCGCTGCCGCCGCTGCCGCCGCTGCCGCTGGGCTTACTGCTGCCGCCGCTGCTTACTTCACATTTACTGCCACGCCGCATTGCTGCCGCTTGCCGCTGCCGCTAGCGCATTACCGCTGCTGCCGCTGCTTACATTGCGCACTGCTGCCGCTGCCATTTATTGGCGACATTAAGCATGCTGCTGCCGGGTTGCTGCTGCCGCTGCTGCTAGCGACATTGCCGTTGCTGCCGTTGCTACGCTGTTAATGCTGCTGTTGGCTTAATGCTGCTGCTGCCGTTGCTGCTTGCCATTTCACTGACGAATAGTTGCTGCTTGGCTTAAATTGCTGCTGCTTGCTGCTGTTGCTTACTGGCTGCTGCCGCTGCTGGCTGCCGCTGCTGCTGCCGCGTTGCCTGTCAGTTACTGCCGCCAGCTGAGCTGCTGCTTACTGCTTACTGCTCGCTGGCTGCTGCTGTTCGCCAGCGATCTAATGCCGCTGCCGTTGCCGCTGCCATGTTACCGCCGCTGCTGCTTACTGCTGCTGCTGCCGCTGCCGGCTGTCGGCGACTGAATGCCGCCGCTACGCATGTGTTGGATGAATATGCCGCTCGTCGCTGCTGCTGCCGTTGCTGGCTTAACAGTTACGCATTGGCTTATCGCTTGGCTGCTGCTGCTGCTGCCAAGCTGTTGCTGACATTATACTGCTGCTGCTGCTGGCTTAGGACTATAGTAGTAGTAGTAGTAGTAGAGTAGAGTAGTAGTAGTAGTAGTAGGAGTAGTAGTAGTAGTAGTAGTAGTAGTAGTAGTAGTAATAATAATAACAATTAAAGTCAGCCGCTGCAGTGATGGCCTCCTCGCCTGCAAGCGCAAAGCCCTCCCATGCGAATCGCCGAGGACTCACACCCCCGGCCCTCTTCCCGACAGCTCGTCCACCATAAAAGTTCCATAGTGCGCCTTTAAATGTTTCTGAGGAGTCTTGGAGTGAATCACTTCTGAGTGCCTGACCTCGTTTATACCCTAAGGCTGTCAGCAAACACAGGGAGACCAGACATTTACCCGGGACACTCCCACTTTTGAGCCCAGCAGGTTTATACAAAACCAGTGATTTGTCCCAGTTTTATACAAGAAATGTCCCAGGTGTCCCTATTTATGACCAATTTATACCTGCCAACAGTAAAGAGAGGCAGAAACGGTAATTTGTTCAAGTAAAATACAGAAAATCTGTGCCTATGTGACTATACTGATTCATGTTAGTCAGGAATGGTCTCTGCAGAACAGTTTTCTTTAATTATGCACTCGTTTATTATTACCAACCACCAAAAAACAGGAATTTCTCAGTTTTATATTTTGAGATTCTGGTCACCATATGCAAACAACAACTTAGATAGAACAGTTAAATAAATAAATAAAAGTAACAACACCAACAACAACAGTACTCATGAGTTCAGTAGTGCAGTTTTAAGTAAACTGTATTCCACAAAAATATGTTTTTAAATCATAATAGCGCTCTGTATTTGCCTGTAGAATTCAGTTTGTATTTGAAATGACGTCATCGGTGCCGTGAGTCTGGTTCCGGAATTGCCGAGGTTTGGTTACTATGGCAACTCTGGAGTTTTGATTCAAAGCAGGACTGAAGGATTCAAAGCTTTGAAGGCTTTGAAGTCGTTGTGTCGGCCCCTGAGAAAACATTTGGGCCGTCGTGTTTAAGTTACACATTCATCAAAACTCTACAACAGCAGAGCGCAAACTCTAAACTCCTCCATCCTCCATCCTCCATCCTCCATCCTCCATCCTCCATCCTCCATCCTCCATCCTCCATCCTCCATCCTCGGAAAACCACGGAAGGAGTAAACATGACGGAGCTTCAGTGCCAGACGTCAAAGCTTCGGGGCCGTGGGTCGTGGGTCGGAGCTTCGGGGCCGTGGGCCACCTTCGGCGGTCGGCCGAGGGCGGCACCGAGCACGGTCCCGAAGCCGGACCTCTGCATCATCGGCACCTCTGCGCCGAGGAAGGCCCTGAAGATGACGGCCCCCAAGCCGCCGAGCGCGGTCCCGAAGCCGGACCTCTGCATCATCAACACCTCTGCGCTGAGGAAGGCCCTGAAGATGACGGCCCCCAAGCCGCCAAGCGCGGCCCAGGAGCCGGAGGGCCCCGAAGAGGACGGCTTCAGACCCTGGGTTGCCGAGAACGGCCCCGACAAGGACGGGAAGTCGGGAGCCGGCTTCGGGAGGAAGGCCCCGAAGTGGACGGCCTCGGACCCTGAGGCGCCTCGGACGGCCCCGACGAGGACGACCCCGAAGAGGCCGGCCTCAGACCCTGGGGCCCCGAAGAGGACGGCCCCGAAGAGGACGGCCTCGGACCCTGGGGCGCCGAGCACGGCCCCCAAGCCGCCAAGGGCGGCCCAGGAGCCGGACGGCCCTGAAGAGGACGGCCTCGGATCCTGGGTCGCCAAGAACGGCCCCGACAAGGACGGGAAGCCGGGAGCCGGCCCCGGGAGGACGGCCCCGAAGAGGACGGCCCCGAAGAGGACGGCCCCGAAGAGGGCGGCCCAGGAGCCGGACGGCCCCGAAGAGGACGGCTTCGGACCCTGGGGCGCCGAGCACGGCCTCGGACCCTGGGGCGCCGAGGACGGCCCCGACAAGGATGGCTTCGGACCCTGGGTAACCAAGGACGGCTTCGGACCCTGGGTAACCAAGGACGGCTTCGGACCCTGAGGCGCCGAGGACGGCCCCGACGAGGACGGCTTCGGACCTGGGAGCCGAGGGCGGCGAGGACGGCCCCCAAGCCGCCGAACGCACAGAGCACGGCGCCGAGGACGGCCCCGAAGACGCCGAGGGCAGCCCGGGCGCCGAGGACGGCCCCGAAGCCGGAACCTCAAATCTTACTTAAATAAACATTTACATTTAAATGTTTTTACAAAATACGCCCGTACTTTGAGTTATTGTATATAGAATTAAGTTAGAATTGGTCAAACCTAGTTAAAGATGAATTGTTGGTGCAGTTTGGAAGTTTGACATTCCTAGGTGAGACGGTTGTCGAGTTAGAGCGCGGACAAGAAATTGTCCACAGACAGACGGACGGACGGACAGCGCCATAACATAATACGTCCCGTCTTAGAACGGGCGTATAAAAACAAGAGCTCCGCCAGCGCTCTAAATCAATAGGAAGCTTCGCCCGTTGTATTATGGTATGGCGCTGTCCGTCTGTCTGTGGACAATTTCTTGTCCGCGCTCTAACTCGACAACCGTCTCACCTAGGAATGTCAAACTTCATGGCTGGACACCCCATGGGTCAAGGATGTTTCCTATTGATTTCGAGGTCACAGGGTCAAAGGTCAAGGTCACGGCCCGACCCTTTGCGAAAACCTGCCCGTCGCTCTTGCTAACTGTGATCGGTTTGACAAATTCTAACTTAATTCTATATACAATAATTCAAAGTACGGGCGTATTTTGCCCCACTGGAGGAGCTCTAGTTTTGTGAGCTGAGGAGGAGAAGGGAAGAGTGTGGGAGAAGGAGGAAGAAGACAAACTGAGTCTGAGGCTGCCACACCTCAGCCCACTCCCACATCCCGCTCACAAATCCAAAGAGACGTGGAGGAAAGTCCCAAGAGACGACTGGAGGAGCCGGATCGTCCGGATCGCGTCAGAAGGACGAGCCGACGAGCTCCAACCACCGGGATTATTGTGAAGAAGAAGAAACGTTTACAGGATCCAGGAAGAAACTCACTCGGCTTTAAAATCTGAACAAACCCACTGACTTCAGGACTAATGAAAGAATCATTTTCATTATTAAGTGTTTCCCAGGACTTTTTAAAGAGTTCAGTTTGATTCAGAGTTAAATTATTTGTATTCAGAATTAAACCTCTCATGGAAACGTGGACAGTGTTGTGTCTTTTTGTCACAAACACAACAAAAATGTGTCTGAAAGAAATAGTTTTTTTTTTTAAACTTCCCAAAAATTCCAGTTTCATTAAAAATTCACCGAGACCAAACCCAAATTCACAGTGAAAATGTAAATGATAATGTGTAAGTGCAAAAATAAAAGCACACTTCGGAACATTCTCCATGAAACTAGATAAATGCATTAATAATTTTCATTAGAATTAAGTGTTTATTTCGTCTTTTTAAGGCGGAATTCATTTTGCCGCCTGGTTTTCGGCGGTGACGTTTGGACCGACCTCCTGATCCGTCTCCAGGCCCGAGGCACCGCACACAGCATCAGGGTGAAGGCGACGGCCGACAGCACGGAAAACACACACAGGTACAGAACCCCCTCCACCGCGTCGTAGCAAACACCAAACATGGAGTCCACATAGTCCTGAGGAGAGAGACCAGGACTGAACCGGGACCGGACCAGGACCGAACCAGGACCGGACCAGGACTGAACCGGGACCGGACCAGGACCGGACCAGGACTGGACCAGGACTGAACCAGGACCGGACCAGGACCGGACCAGGACTGGACCAGGACTGGACCAGGACTGGACCAGGACTGAACCAGGACTGGACCAGGACTGGACCAGGAGTGGACCAGGACTGGACCAGGACTGGACCAGGACTGAACCAGGACTGGACCAGGACTGGACCAGGACTGGACCAGGAGTGGACCAGGACTGGACCAGGACTGAACCAGGACTGGACCAGGACTGAACCAGGACTGGACCAGGAGTGGACCACGACTGGACCAGGACTGGACCAGGACTGGACCAGGACCGGACCAGGACTGGACCAGGAGTGGACCAGGACTGGACCAGGACTGGACCAGGACTGGACCAGGACTGGACCAGGACTGGACCAGGAGTGGACCACGACTGGACCAGGACTGGACCAGGAGTGGACCAGGACTGGACCAGGACTGAACCAGGACTGGACCAGGACTGAACCAGGACTGGACCAGGAGTGGACCAGGACTGGACCAGGACTGAACCAGGACTGGACCAGGACTGAACCAGGACTGGACCAGGAGTGGACCACGACTGGACCAGGAGTGGACCGGGACTGGACCAGGAGTGGACCGGGACTGGACCAGGACTGGACCGGGTCTGGACCAGGACTGAACCGGGACCGGACCAGGACTGAACCGGGACCGGACCAGGACTGAACCAGGACCGGACCAGGACCGGACCAGGACTGAACCAGGTCTGGACCAGGACTGTACCAGGACCGGACCAGGACTGAACCAGGTCTGGACCAGGACTGTACCGGGACCGGACCAGGACTGGACCGGGACCGGACCAGGACCGGACCGGGACCGAACCAGGACCGGACCGGGACCGGACCAGGACCGGACCGGGACCGGACCAGGACCGGACCGGGACCGGACCAGGACTGGACCAGGGCTGGACCAGGACTGAACCAGGACCGGACCAGGACTGGACCAGGACCGGACCAGGACTGGACCAGGACCGGACCAGGACCGGACCAGGAGTGGACCAGGACTGGACCAGGACCGAACCAGGACCGGACCAGGACCGGACCAGGACCGGACCAGGACCGGACCAGGACCGGACCAGGACCGGACCAGGAGTGGACCAGGACCGGACCAGGACTGGACCAGGACTGAACCAGGACTGAACCAGGACTGGACCAGGACTAAACCAGGACTAAAACAGGACCTTCTCCTTTGCTCTGATCCTGTTCACACTCATCAAAACCAAAGAAAGAAATGTCCAGTTATAGTTGTGAACTGTTTCGTGTCCAGTGGAAGAAGTACTCTGTGTTGTTACTGGAGTAAATGTACTCAAGTAAAAGTATTAAAGTAAGAGTAAAATGTAAAAGTATTTAGCACAGATTCTGAAAGTGATTTAGATAAAGACTTGTGCAAAATGTTGTTAAACAGAAATAATGAGCTGATATTCCTTGTACTTGTGTTCTCTAATGTAAATGCTGATCATCTCCAGCAGGGGGCGCTACCTTGTTGAGTCCTCGACAGTCCAGCAGAGCCGTGAGCTGGTGCAGGCTCGACTCAGACGAGTTCAGGACTTTCTGGATCCCCAGAAGATCTCTCTGTGGGAAGAGAAAAACAGAATCATCAGGCTCGAACCGATCGCACGTTTATCCCATCAGGTTTTTAAAACTAAACGCGTTTGTTAAAAGGGAAATCGTCACAGAGGCTCTTTTTTACGGTGTATCAAGAATGTTTGGAGAGTGGGTGGGGAGTCCTACTGCGTCAGATGCCCTCCCGTCGTGGCTGGTTGCTCTTGTGGCTGACCGGCTGGCACACTGAGCACGTTAAACACTTTTCAAAAATGTAACTTACATTTTTTAACTTAACTTTTGGGGATTTTGCGTCTTTAAGAGCTGGATAAGAAAGACACTGTGTCCGTGACCACAGATTGGTTTGTGGCTGAGCGAGGTACCTGCAGCCCAGAGACAATTCCCCCACAGAAGCTCAGAGCGCTTATGTGACAGGGCATCCGGCTTTCGGACAGGTCAGATTTTCTAAGACTCTTCTGTATTTCTAAAAGTCAGATCAGCACCGCGCTCTGCGAAAGGAGAATATTCCAGAGACCAGCACCTCTGCCGTGGGGAACAGCGGGACGGAGAACTGGAGCAGGGCTTGGATCTGGATCTGCATGGTGGTCATGGACCTGTGGAAGATCGCCAACGGCTGCAGGAGAAGAAGAAGAAGAGAAGAAGAGTCATCAAAACATCGGATATGGACAAAGCATGATGGGTAAACGAAGCAGCACCTTTGCCCCGTTTCAGCGCAGACGACATGAAGAAATAACTGTTCTAAGCACTTTTACATCTTCATTCTGTGGATTAAGTCTGTGAAGCGTTTTTAGAGGAAAAAGTCTCAGATTCACAGTTTTATATTGTAATAAATCTGGTCCAGTGAGACGGAGATGGAATAAGAACGAACGAAAGAACGAAAGAAAGAACAAAAGACTGAAAAAGGAAGAATGAACGAAAAAGAATAAAAGAAAGAATGAAAGAAACAAACAAATGAACGAAAGAATAAAAGAAAGAACTTAAGAAAGAACAAAAAAGAAAGAACAAATGAACAAACAAAAGAAAGGAAACTCTGTGGTGTAAATCTGGTCCAGATTTGGATTTCGTTCCGTCCCTAATGACAGTAAATGTTGCACCAAATGACTGAAGCGTTTTAGAGTCAGTCTGTTCTTCTGGAGAATATCGTGAGTTTTCCCACAATATCGCGATAAATATTGTACATGAGGTTCAGACCTTGACCGTATCGTATCGGGACCAGGGCTGAAACGATTCATCGAGTAAATCGATTAGAAAAATGCATCGATTTTTTTTTTTTTGCCTCGATGCTTCGTTTTATTTTCATCCGCTCGGCGATGGCCGGAACCTTTTGTGGTAGAGGTAAAGTTTCCGCTGCACTTCACTGTCCACACAACAGGGCGGCGCCCATGGATGTGTAATAATAATAATAATATATGCGGTACGCCGCACGCTCCTCATCTCCGGTACGCTCCGCACTCCTCATCCCCCGTACGCCGCACTCTGCGCGTGGATTGTGTCTTGTCGCGTACACTCTGTGGACCACGCTTCCTCCTGTGCCTCTAAACCAGAACTCACACCAGGTCTAAACCAGGTCTAAACCAGGTCTAAACCAGGACTAAACCAGGACTAAACCAGGACTAAACCAGGACTAAACCAGGTCTAAACCAGGACTAAACCAGGACTAATCCAGGTCTAAACCAGGTCTAAACCAGGACTAAACCAGGACTAAACCAGGACTAAACCAGGACTAAACCAGGTCTAAACCAGGACTAAACCAGGACTAAACCAGGACTAAACCAGGTCTAAACCAGGACTAAACCAGGACTAATCCAGGTCTAAACCAGGTCTAAACCAGGACTAAACCAGGACTAAACCAGGACTAAACCAGGACTAAACCAGGACTAAACCAGGTCTAAACCAGGACTAAACCAGGTCTAAACCAGGACTAAACCAGGACTAAACCAGGTCTAAACCAGGACTAAACCAGGACTAAACCAGGACTAAACCAGGTCTAAACCAGGACTAAACCAGGTCTAAACCAGGACTAAACCAGGACTAAACCAGGTCTAAACCAGGACTAAACCAGGACTAAACCAGGTCTAAACCAGGACTAAACCAGGACTAAACCAGGACTAAACCAGGTCTAAACCAGGACTAAACCAGGACTAATCCAGGTCTAAACCAGGTCTAAACCAGGACTAAACCAGGACTAAACCAGGACTAAACCAGGACTAAACCAGGTCTAAACCAGGACTAAACCAGGACTAAACCAGGACTAAACCAGGTCTAAACCAGGACTAAACCAGGACTAATCCAGGTCTAAACCAGGTCTAAACCAGGACTAAACCAGGACTAAACCAGGACTAAACCAGGACTAAACCAGGACTAAACCAGGTCTAAACCAGGACTAAACCAGGTCTAAACCAGGACTAAACCAGGACTAAACCAGGTCTAAACCAGGACTAAACCAGGACTAAACCAGGACTAAACCAGGTCTAAACCAGGACTAAACCAGGTCTAAACCAGGACTAAACCAGGACTAAACCAGGTCTAAACCAGGACTAAACCAGGACTAAACCAGGACTAAACCAGGACTAAACCAGGTCTAAACCAGGACTAAACCAGGACTAAACCAGGACTAAACCAGGTCTAAACCAGGACTAAACCAGGACTAATCCAGGTCTAAACCAGGTCTAAACCAGGACTAAACCAGGACTAAACCAGGACTAAACCAGGACTAAACCAGGTCTAAACCAGGTCTAAACCAGGTCTAAACCAGGACTAAACCAGGACTAAACCAGGACTAAACCAGGACTAAACCAGGTCTAAACCAGGACTAAACCAGGACTAAACCAGGACTAAACCAGGTCTAAACCAGGACTAAACCAGGACTAATCCAGGTCTAAACCAGGTCTAAACCAGGACTAAACCAGGACTAAACCAGGACTAAACCAGGACTAAACCAGGTCTAAACCAGGACTAAACCAGGACTAAACCAGGACTAAACCAGGTCTAAACCAGGACTAAACCAGGACTAATCCAGGTCTAAACCAGGTCTAAACCAGGACTAAACCAGGACTAAACCAGGACTAAACCAGGACTAAACCAGGACTAAACCAGGTCTAAACCAGGACTAAACCAGGTCTAAACCAGGACTAAACCAGGACTAAACCAGGTCTAAACCAGGACTAAACCAGGACTAAACCAGGACTAAACCAGGTCTAAACCAGGACTAAACCAGGTCTAAACCAGGACTAAACCAGGACTAAACCAGGTCTAAACCAGGACTAAACCAGGACTAAACCAGGTCTAAACCAGGACTAAACCAGGACTAATCCAGGTCTAAACCAGGTCTAAACCAGGACTAAACCAGGACTAAACCAGGTCTAAACCAGGTCTAATCCAGGTCTAAACCAGGTCTAAACCAGGACTAAACCAGGACTAAACCAGGACTAAACCAGGACTAAACCAGGTCTAAACCAGGACTAAACCAGGACTAAACCAGGACTAAACCAGGTCTAAACCAGGACTAAACCAGGACTAATCCAGGTCTAAACCAGGTCTAAACCAGGACTAAACCAGGACTAAACCAGGACTAAACCAGGACTAAACCAGGTCTAAACCAGGACTAAACCAGGACTAAACCAGGACTAAACCAGGTCTAAACCAGGACTAAACCAGGACTAATCCAGGTCTAAACCAGGTCTAAACCAGGACTAAACCAGGACTAAACCAGGACTAAACCAGGACTAAACCAGGTCTAAACCAGGACTAAACCAGGACTAAACCAGGACTAAACCAGGTCTAAACCAGGACTAAACCAGGACTAATCCAGGTCTAAACCAGGTCTAAACCAGGACAAAACCAGGACTAAACCAGGACTAAACCAGGACTAAACCAGGACTAAACCAGGTCTAAACCAGGACTAAACCAGGTCTAAACCAGGACTAAACCAGGACTAAACCAGGTCTAAACCAGGACTAAACCAGGACTAAACCAGGACTAAACCAGGTCTAAACCAGGACTAAACCAGGTCTAAACCAGGACTAAACCAGGACTAAACCAGGTCTAAACCAGGACTAAACCAGGACTAAACCAGGTCTAAACCAGGACTAAACCAGGACTAATCCAGGTCTAAACCAGGTCTAAACCAGGACTAAACCAGGACTAAACCAGGTCTAAACCAGGTCTAAACCAGGTCTAATCCAGGTCTAAACCAGGTCTAAACCAGGACTAAACCAGGACTAAACCAGGACTAAACCAGGACTAAACCAGGTCTAAACCAGGTCTAAACCAGGACTAAACCAGGACTAAACCAGGACTAAACCAGGACTAAACCAGGTCTAAACCAGGACTAAACCAGGACTAATCCAGGTCTAGACCAGGTCTAAACCAGGACTAAACCAGGACTAAACCAGGTCTAAACCAGGTCTAAACCAGGTCTAATCCAGGTCTAAACCAGGTCTAAACCAGGACTAAACCAGGACTAAACCAGGACTAAACCAGGACTAAACCAGGACTAAACCAGGTCTAAACCAGGACTAAACCAGGACTAATCCAGGTCTAAACCAGGTCTAAACCAGGACTAAACCAGGACTAAACCAGGACTAAACCAGGACTAAACCAGGTCTAAACCAGGACTAAACCAGGACTAAACCAGGACTAAACCAGGTCTAAACCAGGACTAAACCAGGACTAATCCAGGTCTAAACCAGGTCTAAACCAGGACTAAACCAGGACTAAACCAGGACTAAACCAGGACTAAACCAGGTCTAAACCAGGACTAAACCAGGTCTAAACCAGGACTAAACCAGGACTAAACCAGGTCTAAACCAGGACTAAACCAGGACTAAACCAGGACTAAACCAGGTCTAAACCAGGACTAAACCAGGTCTAAACCAGGACTAAACCAGGACTAAACCAGGTCTAAACCAGGACTAAACCAGGACTAAACCAGGTCTAAACCAGGACTAAACCAGGACTAATCCAGGTCTAAACCAGGTCTAAACCAGGACTAAACCAGGACTAAACCAGGTCTAAACCAGGTCTAATCCAGGTCTAAACCAGGTCTAAACCAGGACTAAACCAGGACTAAACCAGGACTAAACCAGGACTAAACCAGGTCTAAACCAGGACTAAACCAGGACTAAACCAGGACTAAACCAGGTCTAAACCAGGACTAAACCAGGACTAATCCAGGTCTAAACCAGGTCTAAACCAGGACTAAACCAGGACTAAACCAGGACTAAACCAGGACTAAACCAGGTCTAAACCAGGACTAAACCAGGACTAAACCAGGACTAAACCAGGTCTAAACCAGGACTAAACCAGGACTAATCCAGGTCTAAACCAGGTCTAAACCAGGACTAAACCAGGACTAAACCAGGACTAAACCAGGACTAAACCAGGTCTAAACCAGGACTAAACCAGGACTAAACCAGGACTAAACCAGGTCTAAACCAGGACTAAACCAGGACTAATCCAGGTCTAAACCAGGTCTAAACCAGGACTAAACCAGGACTAAACCAGGACTAAACCAGGACTAAACCAGGTCTAAACCAGGACTAAACCAGGTCTAAACCAGGACTAAACCAGGACTAAACCAGGTCTAAACCAGGACTAAACCAGGACTAAACCAGGACTAAACCAGGTCTAAACCAGGACTAAACCAGGTCTAAACCAGGACTAAACCAGGACTAAACCAGGTCTAAACCAGGACTAAACCAGGACTAAACCAGGTCTAAACCAGGACTAAACCAGGACTAATCCAGGTCTAAACCAGGTCTAAACCAGGACTAAACCAGGACTAAACCAGGTCTAAACCAGGTCTAAACCAGGTCTAATCCAGGTCTAAACCAGGTCTAAACCAGGACTAAACCAGGACTAAACCAGGACTAAACCAGGACTAAACCAGGTCTAAACCAGGACTAAACCAGGACTAAACCAGGACTAAACCAGGTCTAAACCAGGACTAAACCAGGACTAATCCAGGTCTAAACCAGGTCTAAACCAGGACTAAACCAGGACTAAACCAGGACTAAACCAGGACTAAACCAGGTCTAAACCAGGACTAAACCAGGTCTAAACCAGGACTAAACCAGGACTAAACCAGGTCTAAACCAGGACTAAACCAGGACTAAACCAGGACTAAACCAGGTCTAAACCAGGACTAAACCAGGTCTAAACCAGGACTAAACCAGGACTAAACCAGGTCTAAACCAGGACTAAACCAGGACTAAACCAGGTCTAAACCAGGACTAAACCAGGACTAAACCAGGACTAAACCAGGACTAATCCAGGTCTAAACCAGGACTAAACCAGGACTAAACCAGGACTAAACCAGGTCTAAACCAGGACTAAACCAGGACTAATCCAGGTCTAAACCAGGTCTAAACCAGGACTAAACCAGGACTAAACCAGGACTAAACCAGGACTAAACCAGGACTAAACCAGGTCTAAACCAGGACTAAACCAGGTCTAAACCAGGACTAAACCAGGACTAAACCAGGTCTAAACCAGGACTAAACCAGGACTAAACCAGGACTAAACCAGGTCTAAACCAGGACTAAACCAGGTCTAAACCAGGACTAAACCAGGACTAAACCAGGTCTAAACCAGGACTAAACCAGGACTAAACCAGGTCTAAACCAGGACTAAACCAGGACTAATCCAGGTCTAAACCAGGTCTAAACCAGGACTAAACCAGGACTAAACCAGGTCTAAACCAGGTCTAAACCAGGTCTAATCCAGGTCTAAACCAGGTCTAAACCAGGACTAAACCAGGACTAAACCAGGACTAAACCAGGACTAAACCAGGTCTAAACCAGGACTAAACCAGGACTAAACCAGGACTAAACCAGGTCTAAACCAGGACTAAACCAGGACTAATCCAGGTCTAAACCAGGTCTAAACCAGGACTAAACCAGGACTAAACCAGGACTAAACCAGGACTAAACCAGGACTAAACCAGGTCTAAACCAGGACTAAACCAGGTCTAAACCAGGACTAAACCAGGACTAAACCAGGTGTTAACCAGGACTAAACCAGGACTAAACCAGGACTAAACCAGGTCTAAACCAGGACTAAACCAGGTCTAAACCAGGACTAAACCAGGACTAAACCAGGTCTAAACCAGGACTAAACCAGGACTAAACCAGGTCTAAACCAGGACTAAACCAGGACTAAACCAGGTCTAAACCAGGTCTAAACCAGGACTAAACCAGGTCTAAACCAGGACTAAACCAGGACTAAACCAGGACTAAACCAGGTCTAAACCAGGACTAAACCAGGTCTAAACCAGGACTAAACCAGGACTAAACCAGGACTAAACCAGGACTAAACCAGGACTAAACCAGGTCTAAACCAGGACTAAACCAGGTCTAAACCAGGACTAAACCAGGACTAAACCAGGACTAAACCAGGTCTAAACCAGGTCTAAATCAGATCTAAAACCAGGACTAATCCAGGTCTAAAACCAGGACTAAACCAGGACTAAACCAGAACTCACACCAGGACTAAACCAGGACTAAACCAGGACTAAACCAGGTCTAAACCAGGTCTAAACCAGGTCTAAATCAGATCTAAAACCAGGACTAATCCAGGTCTAAAACCAGGACTAAACCAGGACTAAACCAGAACTCACACCAGGACTAAACCAGGACTAAACCAGGACTAAACCAGGTCTAAACCAGGTCTAAATCAGATCTAAAACCAGGACTAATCCAGGTCTAAAACCAGGACTAATCCAGGTCTAAAACCAGGACTAATCCAGGTCTAAACCAGGACTAAACCAGGACTAAACCAGGTCTAAACCTGGACTAAACCAGGACTAAACCAGGTCTAAACCAGGTCTAAATCAGATCTAAAACCAGGACTAATCCAGGTCTAAAACCAGGACTAATCCAGGTCTAAAACCAGGACTAATCCAGGTCTAAACCAGGACTAATCCAGGTCTAAACCAGGTCTAAGCCAGGACTAAACCAGGACTAAACCAGGACTAAACCAGGACTAAACCAGGACTAAACCAGGTCTAAACCAGGACTAAACCAGGTCTAAACCAGGACTAAACCAGGACTAAACCAGGTCTAAACCAGGACTAAACCAGGACTAAACCAGGACTAAACCAGGTCTAAACCAGGACTAAACCAGGTCTAAACCAGAACTAAACCAGGACTAAACCAGGTCTAAACCAGGACTAAACCAGGACTAAACCAGGTCTAAACCAGGACTAAACCAGGACTAATCCAGGTCTAAACCAGGTCTAAACCAGGACTAAACCAGGACTAAACCAGGTCTAAACCAGGTCTAAACCAGGTCTAATCCAGGTCTAAACCAGGTCTAAACCAGGACTAAACCAGGACTAAACCAGGACTAAACCAGGACTAAACCAGGTCTAAACCAGGACTAAACCAGGACTAAACCAGGACTAAACCAGGTCTAAACCAGGACTAAACCAGGACTAATCCAGGTCTAAACCAGGTCTAAACCAGGACTAAACCAGGACTAAACCAGGACTAAACCAGGACTAAACCAGGTCTAAACCAGGACTAAACCAGGTCTAAACCAGGACTAAACCAGGACTAAACCAGGTCTAAACCAGGACTAAACCAGGACTAAACCAGGACTAAACCAGGTCTAAACCAGGACTAAACCAGGTCTAAACCAGGACTAAACCAGGACTAAACCAGGTCTAAACCAGGACTAAACCAGGACTAAACCAGGTCTAAACCAGGACTAAACCAGGACTAAACCAGGACTAAACCAGGACTAAACCAGGTCTAAACCAGGACTAAACCAGGACTAAACCAGGACTAAACCAGGTCTAAACCAGGACTAAACCAGGACTAATCCAGGTCTAAACCAGGTCTAAACCAGGACTAAACCAGGACTAAACAAGGACTAAAATAGGACAAAAACCAGGACTAAACCAGGTCTAAACCAGGACTAAACCAGGTCTAAACCAGGACTAAACCAGGACTAAACCAGGTCTAAACCAGGACTAAACCAGGACTAAACCAGGACTAAACCAGGTCTAAACCAGGACTAAACCAGGTCTAAACCAGGACTAAACCAGGACTAAACCAGGTCTAAACCAGGACTAAACCAGGACTAAACCAGGTCTAAACCAGGACTAAACCAGGACTAATCCAGGTCTAAACCAGGTCTAAACCAGGACTAAACCAGGACTAAACCAGGTCTAAACCAGGTCTAAACCAGGTCTAATCCAGGTCTAAACCAGGTCTAAACCAGGACTAAACCAGGACTAAACCAGGACTAAACCAGGACTAAACCAGGTCTAAACCAGGACTAAACCAGGACTAAACCAGGACTAAACCAGGTCTAAACCAGGACTAAACCAGGACTAATCCAGGTCTAAACCAGGTCTAAACCAGGACTAAACCAGGACTAAACCAGGACTAAACCAGGACTAAACCAGGACTAAACCAGGTCTAAACCAGGACTAAACCAGGTCTAAACCAGGACTAAACCAGGACTAAACCAGGTCTAAAACCAGGACTAAACCAGGACTAAACCAGGACTAAACCAGGTCTAAACCAGGACTAAACCAGGTCTAAACCAGGACTAAACCAGGACTAAACCAGGTCTAAACCAGGACTAAACCAGGACTAAACCAGGTCTAAACCAGGACTAAACCAGGACTAAACCAGGTCTAAACCAGGTCTAAACCAGGACTAAACCAGGTCTAAACCAGGACTAAACCAGGACTAAACCAGGTCTAAACCAGGACTAAACCAGGACTAAACCAGGACTAAACCAGGTCTAAACCAGGACTAAACCAGGTCTAAACCAGGACTAAACCAGGACTAAACCAGGACTAAACCAGGACTAAACCAGGTCTAAACCAGGACTAAACCAGGTCTAAACCAGGACTAAACCAGGACTAAACCAGGACTAAACCAGGTCTAAACCAGGTCTAAATCAGATCTAAAACCAGGACTAATCCAGGTCTAAAACCAGGACTAAACCAGGACTAAACCAGAACTCACACCAGGACTAAACCAGGACTAAACCAGGACTAAACCAGGTCTAAACCAGGTCTAAACCAGGTCTAAATCAGATCTAAAACCAGGACTAATCCAGGTCTAAAACCAGGACTAAACCAGGACTAAACCAGAACTCACACCAGGACTAAACCAGGACTAAACCAGGACTAAACCAGGACTAAACCAGGTCTAAACCAGGACTAAACCAGGACTAAACCAGGTCTAAACCAGGTCTAAATCAGATCTAAAACCAGGACTAATCCAGGTCTAAAACCAGGACTAATCCAGGTCTAAAACCAGGACTAATCCAGGTCTAAACCAGGACTAAACCAGGACTAAACCAGGTCTAAACCAGGACTAAACCAGGACTAAACCAGGTCTAAACCAGGTCTAAATCAGATCTAAAACCAGGACTAATCCAGGTCTAAAACCAGGACTAATCCAGGTCTAAAACCAGGACTAATCCAGGTCTAAAACCAGGACTAATCCAGGTCTAAAACCAGGACTAATCCAGGTCTAAAACCAAACAAGAATTTGCAGGAGTTGTTGCTACATTTATGTAGTTTTAAAAATCATGACAATATCAAGTAATCCAAAGTAATCAGATTACATTACTCACTTTAAGTAATTTAATTGATTATGTCACAAACTACATTTTGGGGAATGTCATCTGTAATCTGTAGGGGATTACATTTTAAAAGTCACCTTCTCCACACTGATGCTACAACATGTAAACAGAACCGTACATTACATCAAGAGGAAAAGAAACCGTGAGGTGAGTCGACCTGAGCCCAGCGATAATTATGTTTTTCATGTCCAAAACACGTGGATCTGTCACATGTGGTGTGGACTTAACATGTGCAAAGGAGACACGACAATAACAAACGATTACTCCATTATTCGAACAAAATAATCAACAGAATAATCGATGACTGTAATAATCGACAGCTGCAGCCCTAATCGGGACACTTGGATATCGATACACCTCTACTGACTGGGGTTGTAAAAAGTATTTTAAAATATTGACACTCATCGATACTACGACTAGGATCGAAATTAGATCCTCATTTTTCACAGGTATCGATACTAAAAAAGTCCCATTATCACGACCGAGCAGAACTTTTCCACTAGAGTACTAGAGTACGCCCAAGGACCTGGTTTAGACCTGGTTTAGACCTGGTTTAGACCTGGTTTAGACCTGGTTTAGACCTGGTTTAGACCTGGTTTAATCCTGGTTTAGACCTGGTTTAGACCTGTTTTAGACCTGGTTTAGACCTGGTTTAGACCTGGTTTAGACCTGGTTTAGACCTGGTTTAGACCTGGTTTAATCCTGGTTTAGACCTGGTTTAGACCTGTTTTAGACCTGGTTTAGACCTGTTTTAGACCTGGTTTAGACCTGGTTTAGACCTGGTTTAGACCTGGTTTAGACCTGGTTTAGACCTGGTTTAATCCTGGTTTAGACCTGGTTTAGACCTGGTTTAGACCTGGTTTAGACCTGGTTTAGACCTGGTTTAGACCTGGTTTAGACCTGGTTTAGACCTGGTTTAGACCTGGTTTAGACCTGGTTTAGACCTGGTTTAGACCTGGTTTAGACCTGGTTTAGACCTGGTTTAATCCTGGTTTAGACCTGGTTTAGACCTGTTTTAGACCTGGTTTAGACCTGTTTTAGACCTGGTTTAGACCTGGTTTAGACCTGGTTTAGACCTGGTTTAGACCTGGTTTAGACCTGGTTTAATCCTGGTTTAGACCTGGTTTAGACCTGGTTTAGACCTGGTTTAGACCTGGTTTAGACCTGGTTTAGACCTGGTTTAGACCTGGTTTAGACCTGGAGCACTGAGGGATCACACAGATATCAGGACACAGGGGAACAGAAAAGAAAGTTCTACCGTTTAACATAGAAAATCCCATTCTGTTGTCTGACAAGGGTCACTTATTCTCTCTGCGAGTTCAGAATCGGTATCGAGCATCGAGTCCGTTCCTCGGTGCTGAAGTTGAGCTTGAAGTTTGAGTCAGAGGGAAATAAAAGAGCCGTACCTGTTGGAAGGGGTTGGTCAGGGTCTGGTTGCAGTACAGGTAATAGTGGACGATATCTGTGAAAACAACGAGGAGCAAAACAGCACAGTGATCACACACACATGACATGAGCAGTGCATTGTATTCCACATAAATCCTGTGTGTAGTTTATGTGAAGCTGATGTGGCTCTCAGGGATCTAAATCCTGTGTGTAGTTTATGTGAAGCTGATGCGGCTCTGATCTGTCATGAGGTCTAATCGTGGTTCTCAAACTTTTGTGGTTCTGTCTTTAACTTGCCGGTGACGTCCTCCAGAAGGTTACGCAGTGCTGCTTTAGGCAAACGGTTCAGTGTAATTATCCTAGTGACTGTTTTTACCTGCGTGAAGTCGCCCAAGTCAAACTCAAACCGACAAAAACTCTGTCAGTCGTTTGCGCTTCGTTTGTGCTGCAGAAAGTTTTGTTTGTGCGATTCTGGTTCTTCAGATATTTGCATTTTTATTTTTGGCTGATGACGTCCTTGTTTTAGTCCTGGTTTAGTCCCAGTTTAGACCTGGTATAGACTTGGTTTGAGTCCTGACTTTAGTCCTGGTTTAGGTTTAGACCTGGTTTTAGTCCTTATTTAGTCCTGGTTTAAAGACCAGGTCTAAAACCAGGTCTAAATCAGGACTAAAACCAGGTCTAAATCAGGACTAAAACCAGGTCTAAATCAGGTCTAAACCAGGTCTAAATCAAGAGTAAAACCAGGTCTAAATCAGGTCTAAACCAGGTCTAAATCAAGAGTAAAACCAGGTCTAAATCAGGTCTAAACCAGGTCTAAATCAAGAGTAAAACCAGGTCTAAATCAGGTCTAAACCAGGTCTAAATCAAGACTAAAACCAGGTCTAATTTAGGTCTAAACCAGGTCTAAATCAAGACAAAACCAGGTCTAATTCAGGTCTAAACCAGGTCTAAATCAAGAGTAAAACCAGGTCTAAATCAGGTCTAAACCAGGTCTAAATCAAGACTAAAACCAGGTCTAATTCAGGTCTAAACCAGGTCTAAATCAAGACTAAAACCAGGTCTAAGTCAGGTCTAAACCAGGTCTAAATCAAGACTAAAACCAGGTCTAATTCAGGTCTAAACCAGGTCTAAATCAGGACTAAAACCAGGTCTAAATCAGGACTAAACCCAGGTCTAAATCAGGACTAAACCAGGTCTAAATCAGGTCTAAACCAGGTCTAAATCAAGACTAAAACCAGGTCTAATTCAGGTCTAAACCAGGTCTAAATCAGGACTAAAACCAGGTCTAAATCAGGACTAAAACCAGGTCTAAATCAGGACTAAAACCAGGTCTAAATCAGGTCCAAACCAGGTCTAAATCAAGACTAAAACCAGGTCTAATTCAGGTCTAAACCAGGTCTAAATCAAGACTAAAACCAGGTCTAATTCAGGTCTAAACCAGGTCTAAATCAGGACTAAAACCAGGTCTAAACCAGGTCTAAACCAGGTCTAAACCAGGTCTAAACGAGGTCTAAATCAAGACTAAAACCAGGTCTAAATCAGGACTAAAACCAGGTCTAAATCAGGACTAAAACCAGGTCTAAATCAGGACTAAAACCAGGTCTAAATCAGGACTAAAACCAGGTCTAAATCAGGACTAAAACCAGGTCTAAAACAGGACTAAAACCAGGTCTAAATTTAAGTGACTGAAATAAAACTGCTCAAATTGAACTCTGAGCTCCACTGGATCTGGGTTTAGCTCTTATCTCACGGTTCTCCCTGTTACAGTGTGAGCCCCCTGAGCCTCTGCAGTGTGTGTGTTCAGCCGAGCGGGTTAGGCCAGGCGGCGGCATAGGCTGGCAGCGTTAGCTCAGTACAGACTGGCCCGTTAGCTCCTCTTAGCTCGTGTAAGCTCAGGCTGAAGCGGCCGCACGTTTTAGTGAAGCTCTTACCACCTCCGACGATGCCCCGAGTCTGGCTCATGAGGAACCTGTCCGGAGCCACGCAGAAGTCACTCGTGCCCTGGGGAAAACAAACCAGAAAAACTTAATTAAGGAATAACGAGGAACGGAAACTCTTTAACCCCTGAAGACCTGAGGGCAGTTTTAGTACTTTTCTCCTCGCCTGGATTTTTTTCTTAATGTTTCTTTTAAAACTGCCCCTTTTCCCCCTAATGAAGTGTTCTACCTCCTTTTGTTCAGTCCAACCTGTTATTTCACAATCTGCTGCTGTAGTTGTGTCATGAGGCTGTGAGAAAAGCTACAGGACCAGAAATAGAGATGAAAAAAAAAGAAAATAAAACTCACTCTTTTATACAAAACCCACAGCAAACATGTAGAAACAACTTTGGACATAAAAAATGCTTAATTTAGGGCCTCAGCTACAAAAATGCAAAATCTCAAGTCTGTAAGTAAATTAAAAATCTCCTTATTGCCCTAAAAACAAAAAAAGTGCAGTGGCTCCATGACTTTCCTGGTCCAGTCCTGGAAACAGCTCCTGTCAGGTCCAGGGCCAGAGCCACAGCACTTCTGCATTTCCAGGGTGGAAATTACATTTGGATTTGTTCATTTGGACTGAAATAAACCTTTAAATAAAAATAGAAAGAGATGCACAATTACACACACCAAGATGTGTCATTTTCCATGTGTGTGAGAATTAACTCCACTTAGAGCGACTTTTTCCCTCGTTATAAACACACACAGTCAGAGGAGTCGACCATCTTGACTCACTTCACTCTTTGGCAAAGTTTGGCTCCATCAAAATGGACGGAGCGCATGAGTTTGGGGAAAACAAAGTTCCTGTTGGACACTCGTTTTGCTCCCGTCATCACACAGCGTGAGTGTGACGTAGGATAAAGCCGCAGAAATGTACGGAAACCTCTATGTCTGCACTTTCAGAGGGGAAAAGGACGTTTCTGTCTGTTACCGTTACAAAGTTCTGCGGTTATAGAAACATGTTCCTCTGTATCGTACACGATGTTGTAGTGTTTTTTCTTGTATTAATTGTAGAAACTGCTGCTGTTTAGCTGCGTCACAGTTTTGTTGTATTTTAGTAGAATTAAACTCATATCTTGTATTTATTCCGTTAAAACTGGGGCGACAGTAGCTCACAGTGTGTCGAGCGTTTGTTCACTGCTCTCGACATAAACGTCAAGGTTGAGCGGTCGAATCCCACAGGTCGGTTGATTCCAGATCCCACAGATGAAGCCGTCACTGTGTCCTTGGGCAAGACACTTAAGCCACCTCGCCCCCAGTGTCTGTGTGTGAATGTTTGTGTGTGAGTGTGAGACTTGAGAGTGGAAAAGCGCTGCATAAAAATGTGATCAAAGTGTTTTTTTGGTGAATAAAAGCTGGAAAACGACGTATTCTCCTGTGGAACATTATACTAGTGTCAGTCGAGCGATCCTGGAGGCATCAGTGTAAAAACCACAGCTCAGGACGGTTTCTTTACGCAGCAACTTTATTCCAACACTTTAGGCAAACATCATTGGACTACAAACATGGCCCCTCTTTTCAAAGGGCCCACAGCCTCTCATTGACCAATCAGTTTTCCCCTTTTACAATATGACGTAATCCCCGGCATTTTTCTCAGAACATAAAAACATTTTTTTTTGGTAAACAAAGCACCCTCGACACTTCCCAACAAAACCAACAAACAGAACCAACAAACTGAAATATGTTTAAGATTATGTCACAAAATACAAAGAAATGGTTTGAAGAATAGTTTGTTTTACAGTCCCAAAGATCGTCCCCGTGGTCAGTTCAGGCCCCGGGCAGAATCCAGGCAGATCCTGAGCTCTTTGGTCTGACCGTCGGCATCAGTGGGTCCCACACCAAAAAACGGGAAGAGTTCCTCAGAGCCGGAGGTTTTGTACGTGTGAATCAGAGACATGTCACTGGGGTCAGAGAAGGACACAGTTCTTCTGTCACAGTCCAGCTGCACCCGGATCTTCTGTGGACGCGTTTTAATGTTCAGAGCTCCATCGGAAACAAGATATTTACTATTGTATAATCCTACACACCAAATTCCATTTTCTGGCAAAGGGGAAAGTTTCTCTTTCCTGTTGACTGACTGTTCAGCCACTCCTATGAACCACTGTGGATGATCTCCCACCTCCACGTCCCAAACATGTGTCCCGGAGCTGAAGCCCTCTGAGCCCAGCACAAGCACGTCTTTACTGAACCTCTCGGTGTTCTGAGGCCGCTCCAGAGGCTTCGCTCTTCTCCTCATGCGGGTCATGTCCTCTGACATGTGCAGCGCTGGGTGGGCTGTGTTTGGGTCCAGAATCACTGGACTGTACGGGATTATTCTCCTCATCTTCCTCCAAACCCTGAAGGCCAGGTTTCCCAGGACTTTGGCCCGGTTTATGAGCAGTCCGGCTCCCGGCGGGGGGAGGGGTTCTGGGGGCTCTTTGGGGCTGTAGGAGTGGAGGAAGTCCTCTGCTTTCTTCTCCAGCTGCTTCTCCAGCTCATGGATGTTCTGGTCCAGAGAGGCCAGAGTCTCTGCGAGTCTCCCCAGCTGAGAGTCCAGACTCTGGACTTGTCTGCTCTGCTCCTCCCTGAGCGCAGAGACCTGGAGCTCCTCCTCCTGTGTGAGGAACCTGTGTAAACGCTCAAACTCTGCTCTGATGTTCCTCTCACAGAGCTCAGCCTGTCTGTGAGCGTGCTGCTCTGTCTCTCTGTAGCACTGCTCCAGAGTCTGGGCCTCTGCTCTGTGCCTCCTCAGATCCTCCACCTGAAACTGGAGCTGCTGCCTCAAGTTCCTCTCGGCCTCCTCCAGAGGCACCACTCTGTGCTCTCTGTGCTCCGAGAACTCACACACGGGACACAGCAGCCGAGACTCATCTGTGCAGAACAGAGGAGGCACCTCAGGGTGAGACCTGCAGACTGCAGCTCTGTCCTGAGACTTCTGTTTGTCAGTGAATGAGAGACACAGCTCCTTTAAGGCAAAGTTTACCAGAATAAGCTCCTTGGAGGACTTCCTCCTGCAGACGGGACAGTCCCTCGTGTGGTTCGTGTCCCAGTATCCACGGACACAGTGTGAGCAGAAACTGTGGTTACAGCCCAGAGTCAGCGGCTCTGTAAAAGTCTCCAGACACACAGGGCAGGTCAGGTAATCCTCCACTGCAGCGATCTGCTCAGCCATCTCTGCCGGACCTTCAGCTTTTTAGATTCAGTCCTGTTTAACGCTGTAATGTCGAGGCAGCAGAGGCAGAGGCAGGAGGACTTTGTTCTTCCTCAAGTCACACCTAGATTTTTATAGAGGGCAAAGGAAGCTCTTATTGTGCTTTTATCTGCTGCTGTATAGTTATAATCTATGACACATTCTGATCATTATGTTCTCATTGGACAATTTAAATCACAATATTCATCTAAAACGACTTTACAAGAGAAACAAGTCCAATGGGCGGAACACAAGACGAGCTCACGCTGCTTTTTTTATACTAAGCTGGCTTCATGGCACTGCCGAATCCTTTGTGTATCGTCACTTAAATATTAAATTTAAATAAAATTGTAGAACGCAGTGAGTACAGAGCAGCGAACCTGAGCAATGACGTCCTGAACACAGATAAATAAAGATCACTCAAACATGTATGGAACACGCATTGGTTAAAAGCTCAAAAAGTAGATTTTGCAGAATAGGTCTGCTTTAAATACACTAAGAGTTTTCCCATGATGCAGTGTGGGCGTTCCTTACCACAGCAGTGGCCAGTTCTGCTCCGAGTGACGCCCAGCTCAGGATCAGGGCGAGGACTCCACACACCATCATCCTGCAGGAACAGAGAGGTCAACACAAGAACAACAGGAAACTCAACTCCTTTATTATACGCCCGTTGTAAGACGGGACGTATTATGTTATGGCGCTGTCCGTCCGTCCGTCCGTCCGTCCGTCTGTCCGTCTGTCTGTCCGTCTGTCTGTCCGTCTGTCTGTGGACAATTTCTTGTCCGCGCTCTAACTCGACAACCGTCTCACCTAGGAATGTCAAACTTCATGGCTGGACACCCCATGGGTGAAGGATGTTCCCTATTGATTTCAAGGTCACAGGGTCAAAGGTCAAGGTCACGGCCCGACCCTTTGCGAAAACCTTGTCAGTATTGGAATCTTCCAAACTGCACCAACAATTCATCTTTAACTGGGTTTGACAAATTCTAACTTAATTCTATATACAATAATTCAAAGTACGGGCGTATTTTGCCCCGCTGGAGGAGCTCTTGTTTACTCTCTTATACAGCATTTCTTCAACAGTGTCTCAAAGCTGATAAAGGTCTTACCCGGGGATGGCATCATCGTTGGAAATGACAGAAATGTACGATAACGCCCTGCTGGGCGTACTGCAGCATGTTGGAAATATACAGGACTTTCTACAAGTCGACTTCAGCTTTTTATACCGCAAAACAGACTTTTATCGGCTTATGTCAAGTTCCAACGATAAAATGGGATTTCCTCCTGGTGTTGCTGAGAAAACGGTGCTAAAGGTAGTGTTAATGTTTTTCTGTTGTACCTGTTATTCTGTTATCTATTATTTCTGAGAGAATTCTGTTTTAAACGCTAACTGATGAAGTTTTATTTATTTATTTACTACAAAATTAACTTTTTAAATTCAGAACTAAGTGATCAACACTGCCCACTTTTACATACACTCTATAATACTATGTATTTTTTTCCCAGACATTTAAGTTGTTTGAGAAAGTGGCAGAGCGTGACAGGGAGACACAGCTGAGTGAGCTTCAGAGAACTGTTCCTCCTGCCGTCCAGGAGCTGGAAGTCTCCTCAGATCCCCAGGAAGAATCAGCACATCCAAGAATCGAAGAGGCACATATAGACACAAGTTCAAAAGAGGAGGATGCTCTTTCTCCAGCACCTGCTGCTCCACTGCAGGGTGCTCAGCCCTTTAATAGTCCTACAGACCAGTTAGCTCAGGGAGATCAAGCAGCTGCTGCCGATCCCTCAAACGAGTACGTACCTATGAATGATATTGTCCAGATGCATTTTAACTCTACCCATTTGTGACATTTTCTCACAATTAAATCAAAATGAATCACATTCTGTATCATCTATGTGGAGTAAACAAGCGCACTGACATTTGACTTTTATAACATGTCATATAACAATATGTTTCCATTATGTTCCAGGACTCAGAAATACCAGTCAGACCCAGACAGCTACAATGGGGCAGTAAGAGAAAACTACAGCTGGTCCCAGGATGCCACTGATGTGGAGGTTCGTGTGTTTGTGCCAAAGACAATTGTGAAGGGCAGACAGGTAAAGCAAGTTACTCTTGTGTGTCCTTAGTTCACATGGAATATATCAAATGTTTATTATACTTCTGAATCCCAGGTGTCAGTAAACCTGCAGAGTGGCAGTGTGTCTGTGAGTGTCAAAGATGGAACTGAGCAGAAAACACTGATGGAAGGAGAGTTCACCCACAAAATCAACACTGAAAACTCTCTGTGGAGCTTGGAGCCTGGAAAATGTGTGGTTGTAAGTGAAAGCAGATGTGATTTTAAATTCAACCATAGCATTGTAACATGCTTCTAATGTTTCTGCAGCTATCACTTAATAAAACGTCCGACTGGTGGTGGAATGCAGTGCTGAAAGGAGAAAAGGAAATAGACATCAATGAGATTAATCGTGAGCGATCTATGGCAACAGTTGATGAAGAGGAGCATGCTGTTTTGGACCGACTCACATTTGACTACCATCAGAAACTTCAAGGAAAACCACAGAGTCACGAACTGGTGAAGAAAACCTTTGTTGTTTGTTGATCCTCTTAGAGAGATGTAACATGTGGTGTAAAAACTATTCTTTGCCTTTACAGAAAGTTGATGAGATGTTAAAGAAAGGTTGGGACGCTGAAGGATCACCATTCAAAGGCCAGCAGTTTGACCCCTCCATGTTTGACATCCCCTCTAGAAATTGTCCACAGACAGACAGACGGACGGACAGCGCCATACCATAATACGTCCCGTCTTACAACGGGCGTATAAAAACTGGGGCACCCCTTTTGCTTAAGGGTCCTACATTATGCGAAATTGACTGAGCTTTAAGTAGTTATAATGTTGTGATCAAAAACATACCCAGAAATGTGTTTTGGTTCCTTCACACATGAAGTAACTCTTTATTATCAGTCTGTTTACATGGCACATATGTGAAATATTCAATTATAAACCCAATGTAAAGGTTTGAATCATCCTCATCATTTTATTTATAATTCATTAATCCAGCTGGGTCGCGATTAAGCGGGAGAAGATGGATGGATGGATGGATGGAATTTAAATTTTCAGGTAACTTCAGTGTTTCGAACACATGCACATCCCATGTATTGGAAACACGACTTTTGGACTCTGCAGATCAGGTTTCCAGTCCGGCAAATGTCAGAGGCGTCGCTTTGATTCAGAAAGGAAAGGCGGGTGATGGGCTCACAGATGGAGGTCAGGGAGAGGATAGAAGTAAATGTAAATAATATGGAAACAGCCAAAAGTTCCACCAAAACCAAATGAGGATTACACAAGCCTGAAGAGGTCACACGGTCTTAAAAAACCCTCTATGGACCATCCCTGTGCAGCCCTACTGTTGTGCTGTAAGCAGCACAGCCTCAGGGCTGCAGCAGACTCACACGACTGGTTTAAAGCCGCCAGATGGTGGTGGGTGAGAGTCTCTGGGAATCACAAAAGCCGACAGGACACCCAGAGGATCTAAAACAGTGGACCAACATCAGCAGCTGGAATGTTAGCCAAGATTCTAACTCATGGGCCAGAGTCTGTGCTAACTCATGAGCTAGCTTCTGTGCTAACTCATGAGCTAGCTTCTGTGCTAACTCATGAGCTAGCTTCTGTGCTAACTCATGAGCTAGCTTCTGTGCTAACTCATGAGCTAGCTTCTGTGCTAACTCATGAGCGGTCTCCTGGCTTCTTAGCCCTGTGGTTGTGTGACTTCATCATTATGACCTCCTGCGCTTGGTTGTGGTTGAGCTGTTCCATTGCTGCTTTGTTGTTCTCCAAGTTGTTGTTTAGTAATTTCAAAAGTTCATAACTTGGCAGTTTCATAAATTGCTCCCTGTACGCTGCCTCGAAATGGTCATTCAAGGCCTGCAAGTCTATGACTGTCTGTGTGTACTTTTGGTTTTCAGACAGTAACCATTTGATAGGACCCCTTTTGCCGACCACATCCAAATCAGAAATGTCTCTCTGTAGGTCACGTTGGCGTTGTAGAAGCGATTTCTCCTCATCTTTAAGTGTTTTCAGATGAGCTTTTAGCAGCTTCTTACGTCCAATTTCCTCCTCAAGGATCACAAGGTCTCTGTACAGTTTGCAGTTTTCTTCTTTCGCTTCACTTGTGGCAGCTTTGACCGTCTGGTGCTCCTCCACAAGTGAACTTTGCTTCTGTAGCTCCTTCTCGAGTTTCTGTTGTTTCTTTAACAGTTTCTTGTTAATTTCTTTCACCTTGCTGTCTTCCTTGTCCATGTGCCTGTAGCTCTCCTGCATGACTTTGAGGGGCAGTATTTCCTTTTCCAGTGCGGCGATTCTTTGCCGTATCTGGCAATTCTCGGCCCGCGTCTGCTCTTTCCTCTCCACCTTTTGCCTGTAGTTTTGCTCCTGCACCCGGAGAGCGTCATATTCGTAGTTCCTATATGAAAGATGCTCCTTCAGTTGTGCATTTTCACTTTTTATGAAGCTCCATGATAGCTCCAAGGCCTCACATTTCTTCCTCCAGCACAACTCGTTGGCAATTTCCTGGTTCATTGTCGAGATCTTGTCTTGTAAAAGCTTATTTTCTTCCAAGCTTCTGTCTATCTCAGATTTTAGTTCGTTGTAGCGTGTTTTTTCGTCTCCTTGAACCTGTTGTGATTCTAACTCCTCTGCCAAACTGAGGTTCTCGCATCTCAATAGTTTTAATTCGTCCTCCAGTTTTCTGATTTCCTCGTGCATTGTCTCTACACTAGGTACGTTGGTCTGTAGCTCTTTACACTCCTCGCCAAGTGCCTGATTTTGTGCACGGATGTGATCAATTTCAGGGTGTAATATAGCACAGCGTTCCTCCAAGTCAAATTGAGGTAGTTTTAGTTTTAAGCGGTCGGACTCTGCTGTCAAATAAACATTCTGGTCGTTCATAGATTCTAATTCGTCCTCCAGTTTACAGATTTCCTTTTGAACTGCCTCTACACTCGTTAATTTGTTTTGTAGCTCCGCACACTCCTGGAGCAGAGCCTGATTTTGTTCACGGGCGTGTTCATTTTCAGACTTTAGTATAACCTCCAAACGCCAGTATAATTCCAGCAAATCACGTGGAGGTAGTTTTGATTTTAAGCGGTCGGACTCTGCTGTCAAATTGTCATTCTGGACTCTCCACGATTCCAATTCGTCCTCCAGTTTAGAGATTTCTTTCTGAATTGACTGTACACTCGTTAATTTGTCCTGTAGCTCCGCACACTCCTGGAGCAGAGCCTGATTTTGTTCACGGGCGTGTTCATTTTCAGACTTTAGTATAACCTCCAAACTCCAGTATAGTTCCAGCAAATCACGTGGAGGTAGTTTTGATTTTAAGAGGTCGGACTCTGCTGTCAAATTGTCATTCTGGACTCTCCACGATTCCAATTCGTCCTCCAGTTTAGAGATTTCTTTCTGAATTGACTCTACACTCGTTAATTTGTCCTGTAGCTCCGCACACTCCTGGAGCAGAGCCTGATTTTGGGCACGGGTGTGTTCATTTTCAGACCTTAATAAAGCACAGCGTTCCTCCAAGTCAAATTGAGGTTGGTTTGATTTTAGCCGTTCACGCTGTTCCTGCAAAACACAGTTCTGGCCTTTCAGTGACTCCATCTCTTCTTCCAGTGTCCTGTGTTCTGCTTGAACTTGCTCCAGATCTCTTCCTTTCCTCACCAGTGCCTTACAAACTTGTGGCAATGTTGCGGCTTCGAAGTCCATGTTTAAACCGGTTTGTGGCAGTTCAACGTTTAGATCTGCCATGCGCTCCGGTCTCGCTGTCGGTCTGTCATGTGTCTGCTGGAGTTCCTCTGATAGAGCTTGATTTTCAAGCATGGCGGCTCCAAAGGTTGATTTCAGGACAAGAAAGTTGTCCTTCTCACAAGCCCCTAGGCGCTTGCCCTTAAGAATTTCGTGCCGCAACTTGGCATTGTGTTTAGTGATGGGGTCACCCCAGTCGCAGATGTTTGGCTCTGAGGCTCCATTGCCTGAATGCTGCGCGTGTACAAAATTCATTCCCAAATCTTCCATTTTCGGCTCAACTAAACCTAGATGAGGAAATGTACTAGTAAGTAAGTAAGTTAACCCTTGGGTAAGATAAAGATAAGTTAAGTAAGTATCCTGTGTGGATTCTTCCAACTGCACTCGTTTTTATACGCCCGTTGTGTAAGACGGGACGTATTATGGTATGGCGCTGTCCGTCCGTCCGTCTGTCCGTCCGTCCGTCTGTCCGTCTGTGGACACTTCAAAGCTTTGAAGTCTTTGAAGCTTTGTCTTCATGAAAGATCTGAACTCTCTTCTCAAATGTTCTGCTGCTGAAAGCGAGAACAACCCACATTCTCTGCTTCTTTGAGCTTTGACACATTAAAGCTTTGTAGTGTCTTTAAGTTCTGTTGCTGCGATCTGATTGGTGGAATTCCGATTCTAGAATTCTATATACAATAATTCAAAGTACGGGCGTATTTTGCCGCGCTGGCGGAGCTCTTGTTAAAATTATGATGACAAATATTTGGTCTGAGTCTGGCCCCTCTATTTTCGTCAAAGCTTTGAGGGTTCGACCGCTTTGAAGTTTCTGTGTTTCAAAGCAAAGCCGTCGACCAAGCAGGATCCAAGAACAAAGTTCCATTTGGTTTCTAGGCAACCAAGACCCTGTCCTGCTGTGATGTCGTCATAGCAACGGCGAATATGAAAAAAATGAATAAATACAAAATAAACTGAATAAAAACATTTCTGTGCTTAATGCTTTAAAGCTCCGCACAATAAAATAAACTTCACCTTTTCCTCACAGACAGATACAAGTTTCCCTGATTCTCTGTGTGTGAAACTGCATAAACAGCAGCAGCAAAGGCCACGACCGGCTGCAGGGGCTGAGGTTTAGGAAGTGAAGACGCAGGTGAAAAAAAGAGCATTTTAGTGTAAAGATGTCACTTTAGACTGACTGACTAAAACATTTATATTGTCATCTGAATAAACAGCAATAAATATGACACTGTAATAAGTAATGAATGTGTTACAAAAATCTTAAAACGGCATAAATATATTTGATTTGTTCGTTAAAACCACCTCTTATAAATAGTTAAAACTGTTATAAACCAACTAAAGGATTTTGTCAGTTTCATTTGATAAAGTTCATTTGTTGTTTGTTAGAACTGTACGTGAGCAGAGCGTGGTGTTTGCGTTACCGAACTCTATTGTATGTCAGTCTTTTGTTTTCTATCATTTCGTTGGAGGATGTCCTGGTGATATCCAATCACTGCATTAAAATCCAGGACAATCAGGTAAAACTGGGACAGGTGGCAACACTAACTACTATAATAGGGTGACCAGACGTCCCTGTTTCCCCGGGACAGTCCCAGTTCTGAGCCCTGTGTCCCCCTGTCCCAGCAGATTTATACAAAACCACTGATTGGTCCCAGTTTTATACAAAACATGTCCCAATGTCCCTATTTTTTGACCAATTTGATACCTGCCAATAGCAAAGAGAGGCATACATTGTAATTTGTTTATGTAAAATACAGAAAAGTTGCTTAAAAATAAACGAAACACAAAGAAAATGTGACTATACTGACTCATGTTAGTCATGAATGGTCTCTGCATAACATTTTTCCTTAATTACGCACTCGTTTAACAATTTTATGATGATTATCAACCAAAAAACGGGGATGTCCCAGTTTTTTATTTTGAAAATCTGGTCACCCTGTTGTATAAATATTAACTGCACGGCTTACAGCAGAATGCGAAACGAAAACTGGGGCACCCCTTTTGCTTAAGGGTCCTACATTATGCAAAATTGACTGAGCTTTAAGTAGAGTTATAATGTTGTGATCAAAAACATACCCAGAAATGTGTTTTGGTTCCTTCACACATGAAGTAACTCTTTATTATCAGTCTGTTTACATGGCACATATGTGAAATATTCAATTATAAACCCAATGTAAAGGTTTGAATCATCCTCATCATTTTATTTATAATTCGGGGCGACCCAGCTGGATTAAGCGGGAGAAGATGGATGGATGGATGGAATTTAAATTTTCAGGTAACTTCAGTGTTTCGAACACATGCACATCCCATGTATTGGAAACACGACTTTTGGACTCTGCAGATCAGGTTTCCAGTCCGGCAAATGTCAGAGGCGTCGCTTTGATTCTGAAAGGAAAGGCGGGTGATGGGCTCACAGATGGAGGTCAGGGAGAGGATAGAAGTAAATGTAAATAATATGGAAACAGCCAAAAGTTCCACCAAAACCAAATGAGGATTACACAAGCCTGAAGAGGTCACACGGTCTTAAAAAACCCTCTATGGACCATCCCTGTGCAGCCCTACTGTTGTGCTGTAAGCAGCACAGCCTCAGGGCTGCAGCAGACTCACACGACTGGTTTAAAGCCGCCAGATGGTGGTGGGTGAGAGTCTCTGGGAATCACAAAAGCCGACAGGACACCCAGAGGATCTAAAACAGTGGACCAACATCAGCAGCTGGAATGTTAGCCAAGATTCTAACTCATGGGCCAGAGTCTGTGCTAACTCATGAGCTAGCTTCTGTGCTAACTCATGAGCTAGCTTCTGTGCTAACTCATGAGCTAGCTTCTGTGCTAACTCATGAGCTAGCTTCTGTGCTAACTCATGAGCGGTCTCCTGGCTTCTTAGCCCTGTGGTTGTGTGACTTCATCATTATGACCTCCTGCGCTTGGTTGTGGTTGAGCTGTTCCATTGCTGCTTTGATGTTCTCCAAGTTGTTGTTTAGTAATTTCAAAAGTTCATAACTTGGCAGTTTCATAAATTGCTCCCTGTACGCTGCCTCGAAATGGTCATTCAAGGCCTGCAAGTCTATGACTGTCTGTGTGTACTTTTGGTTTTCAGACAGTAACCATTTGATAGGACCCCTTTTGCCGACCACATCCAAATCAGAAATGTCTCTCTGTAGGTCACGTTGGCGTTGTAGAAGCGATTTCTCCTCATCTTTAAGTGTTTTCAGATGAGCTTTTAGCAGCTTCTTACGTCCAATTTCCTCCTCAAGGATCACAAGGTCTCTGTACAGTTTGCAGTTTTCTTCTTTCGCTTCACTTGTGGCAGCTTTGACCGTCTGGTGCTCCTCCACAAGTGAACTTTGCTTCTGTAGCTCCTTCTCGAGTTTCTGTTGTTTCTTTAACAGTTTCTTGTTAATTTCTTTCACCTTGCTGTCTTCCTTGTCCATGTGCCTGTAGCTCTCCTGCATGACTTTGAGGGGCAGTATTTCCTTTTCCAGTGCGGCGATTCTTTGCAGTATCTGGCAATTCTCGGCCCGCGTCTTCTCTTTCCTCTCCACCTTTTGCCTGTAGTTTTGCTCCTGCACCCGGAGAGCGTCATATTCGTAGTTCCTATATGAAAGATGCTCCTTCAGTTGTGCATTTTCACTTTTTATGGAGCTCCATGATAGCTCCAAGGCCTCACATTTCTTCCTCCAGCACAACTCGTTGGCAATTTCCTGGTTCATTGTCGAGATCTTGTCTTGTAAAAGCTTATTTTCTTCCAAGCTTCTGTCTATCTCAGATTTTAGTTGGTTGTAGCGTGTTTTTTCGTCTCCTTGAACCTGTTGTGATTCTAACTCCTCTGCCAAACTGAGGTTCTCGCATCTCAATAGTTTTAATTCGTCCTCCAGTTTTCTGATTTCCTCGTGGATTGTCTCTACACTAGGTTCCTCCAAGTCAAATTGAGGTAGTTTTAGTTTTAAGCAGTCGGACTGTTCTTTTTGGGCCTGCTTTTGTTCTTTTTGGGCCTGCTTTTGTTCTTTTTCGGCCCGCTTTTGTTCTTTTTGGGCCTGCTTTTGTTCTTCTTGGGCCTGCTTTTGTTCTTTTTGGGCCCGCTCTTGTTCTCTTTGGGCTTGTTCTTTTTCGGCCCGCTTTTGTTCTTTTTGGGCCCGCTTTTGTTCTTTCTGGGCCCGCTCTTGTTCTCTTTGGGCTTGTTCTTTTTTGGCCCGCTTTTGTTCTTTTTGGGCCTGCTTTTGTTCTTTTTGGGCCTGCTTTTGTTCTTTTAGGGCCTGCTTTTGTTCTTTTTGGGCCTGCTTTTGTTCTTTTTGGGCCTGCTTTTGTTCTCTTTGGGCTTGTTCTTTTTGGGCCCGCTTTAGTTCTTTCTGGGCCCGCTCTTGTTCTCTTTGGGCTTGTTCTTTTCGGGCCTGCTTTTGTTCTTTTCGGGCCTGCTTTTGTTCTTTTAGGGCCTGCTTTTCTCGCATCTCGCATCTCAATAGTTTTAATTTGTCCTCCAGTTTTCTGATTTCCTCGTGCATTGTCTCTACACTAGGTACGTTGGTCTGTAGCTCTTTACACTCCTCGCCAAGTGCCTGATTTTGTGCACGGATGTGATCAATTTCAGAGTGTAATATAGCACAGCGTTCCTCCAAGTCAAACTGAGGTTGGTTTAGTTTTAAGCGGTCGGACTCTGCTGTCAAATAAACATTCTGGACTTTCATAGATTCCAATTCGTCCTCCAGTTTAGAGATTTCTTTCTGAATTGACTCTACACTCGTTAATTTGTCCTGTAGCTCCGCACACTCCTGGAGCAGAGTCTGATTTTGTTCACGGGCATGTTCATTTTCAGACTTTAGTATAACCAAACTCCAAAAGTATAGTTCCAGCAAATCACGTGGAGGTAGTTTTGATTTTAAGAGGTCGGACTCTGCTGTCAAATTGTCATTCTGGACTCTCCACGATTCCAATTCGTCCTCCAGTTTACGTATTTCTTTTTGAAGTGAGTCTACAATAGTTAATTTGTCCTGTAGCTCCGCACACTCCTGGAGCAGAGCCTGATTTTGGGCACGGGTGTGTTCATTTTCAGACCTTAATAAAGCACAGCGTTCCTCCAAGTCAAATTGAGGTTGGTTTGATTTTAGCCGTTCACGCTGTTCCTGCAAAACACAGTTCTGGCCTTTCAGTGACTCCATCTCTTCTTCCAGTGTCCTGTGTTCTGCTTGAACTTGCTCCAGATCTCTTCCTTTCCTCACCAGTGCCTTACAAACTTGTGGCAATGTTGCGGCTTCGAAGTCCATGTTTAAACCGGTTTGTGGCAGTTCAACGTTTAGATCTGCCATGCGCTCCGGTCTCGCTGTCGGTCTGTCATGTGTCTGCTGGAGTTCCTCTGATAGAGCTTGATTTTCAAGCATGGCGGCTCCAAAGGTTGATTTCAGGACAAGAAAGTTGTCCTTCTCACAAGCCCCTAGGCGCTTGCCCTTAAGAATTTCGTGCCGCAACTTGGCATTGTGTTTAGTGATGGGGTCACCCCAGTCCCAGATGTTTGGCTCTGAGGCTCCATTGCCTGAATGCTGCGCGTGTACAAAATTCATTCCCAAATCTTCCATTTTCGGCTCAACTAAACCTAGATGAGGAAATGTACTAGTAAGTAAGTAAGTTAACCCTTGGGTAAGATAAAGATAAGTTAAGTAAGTATCCTGTGTGGATTCTTCCAACTGCACTCGTTTTTATACGCCCGTTGTGTAAGACGGGACGTATTATGGTATGGCGCTGTCCGTCCGTCCGTCCGTCCGTCTGTCCGTCTGTCCGTCTGTCCGTCCGTCCGTCCGTCTGTCCGTCTGTCCGTCTGTCCGTCCGTCTGTCCGTCTGTCCGTGGACACTTCAAAGCTTTGAAGTCTTTGAAGCTTTGTCTTCATGAAAGATCTGAACTCTCTTCTCAAATGTTCTGCTGCTGAAAGCGAGAACAACCCACATTCTCTGCTTCTTTGAGCTTTGACACATCAAAGCTTTGTAGTGTCTTTAAGTTCTGTTGCTGCGATCTGATTGGTGGAATTCCGATTCTAGAATTCTATATACAATAATTCAAAGTACGGGCGTATTTTGCCGCGCTGGAGGAGCTCTTGTTAAAATTATGATGACAAATATTGATGTCACTTTAGACTGACTGACTAAAACATTTATATTGTCATCTGAATAAACAGCAATAAATATGACACTGTAATAAGTAATGAATGTGTTACAAAAATCTTAAAACGGCATAAATATATTTGATTTGTTCGTTAAAACCACCTCTTATAAATAGTTAAAAATGTTATAAACCAACTAAAGGATTTTGTCAGTTTCATTTGATAAAGTTCATTTGTTGTTTGTTAGAACTGTACGTGAGCAGAGCGTGGTGTTTGCGTTACCCAACTCTATTGTATGTCAGTCTTTTGTTTTCTATCATTTCGTTGGAGGATGTCCTGGTGATATCCAATCACTGCATTAAAATCCAGGACAATCAGGTAAAACTGGGACAGGTGGCAACACTAACTACTATAATAGGGTGACCAGACGTCCCTGTTTCCCCGGGACAGTCCCAGTTCTGAGCCCTGTGTCCCCCTGTCCCAGCAGATTTATACAAAACCACTGATTGGTCCCAGTTTTATACAAAACATGTCCCAATGTCCCTATTTTTTGACCAATTTGATACCTGCCAATAGCAAAGAGAGGCATACATTGTAATTTGTTTATGTAAAATACAGAAAAGTTGCTTAAAAATAAACGAAACACAAAGAAAATGTGACTATACTGACTCATGTTAGTCATGAATGGTCTCTGCATAACATTTTTCCTTAATTACGCACTCGTTTAACAATTTTATGATGATTATCAACCAAAAAACGGGGATGTCCCAGTTTTTTATTTTGAAAATCTGGTCACCCTGTTGTATAAATATGAACTGCACTTGTATTTACAAAGACACATTGAATGAATGAAGATGCCATAATGCAGATACCTAAAACCTTCTGCACCATAACATTCATAAAATTATTTAAATGTCATAAAAGTGTCATAAAAGTGCGTAATTTACAACCCGCCGTTTGTTGGAGTTTGTTTTGCTCATTAAAAAGACGTTAGCTCTAGCCGTTAGCATTAGCTGTTAGCTTCATATTTTTTACATTTTCTTCAATGTTTTCTGTTAAAATTACGGTTTAGCTTCATGTATTCCAGGAACGCAAACATTTTAACACATTTACTTACCAAAATCTAAGTTATATGACCGACAGAAGGTGAATGGATCAGAATAAAACCCAACGCTAACAGTCGCCATGACATGAACTCACCACACGATGGCGCCAGCACACAACAGCAAAATGGATTTTATTTACTTCATTTTGGTCATATTATGATAAATATTAGCAGATAAAAAATTAAATGAACTATTAAATATTTGACATAATGGATGAGCCGTAATCAGGTGACAATGTGTAAGTTTTTCCCTCGAGCTGAACAGGTTTTAGGTGGAATCTGTTGTGTCAGTTTATGGATCATATCTCTGTAATTACTGGGCACAAAGTTCAACACGTGACAGCAGAAATTAACTAGAGCCAAATGATTTTTTCACAATAGTTTCAGAGAATGGTGCCATTATTCAACCCCAGAGACGTGTTTCAGATGAAACATTAATAAGATGGTAATGATAAAATTGTGAATCGAGTGCGTGATTAAGAAAAACTGTTCTGCACTCGGCCCAGGACTAACATGAGTCAGTTTAGTCACATTTTCTTTGTGTTTTGGTCGTTTTTAAGCAGCTTGTAACTCAGCTCTACTTATTGTACATTGTGTTTTCTACTTTTCTCCACAAATTTCCACTTGACTGATGTGAAACTGTGATATTTACCACCGGTACTACTCCACCAAACCAATTCATGATTAGAAAAAATATATATTAATCCATCAAATGCACTTTCACTGTATGAATATAATTAAGAAAAACTGTTCTGCACTCGGCCCAGGCCTAACATGAGTCAGTATAATCACATTTTCTTTGTGTTTTGGTCATTTTTAAGGAGCTTTTCTGTATTTTATCCAAACAAATGTCAGTTTATGCCTCTCTTTATGGACCAGATTGCCTCGGGGTCCAGGAGGAGCTGGAGGAAGTGGCTGGGGAGAGGGAAGCTTGGGAGCCCCTGCTTAGACTGCTGCCCCCGCGACCCGGCCCCAGATAAGCGGAAGAAGATGGATGGAAATCAGCAACCCACTAGAATCTTGCATTTAGATTGCATAATAATAATAAAAAAAGTCATAAAATCAAATAAAATGAGCCTTTTATGATGAGGTGCAAACAGGAACATGTTTAAAGTGCAAATTACAGGTTAAACGACTCTAAAAAAAAAAAAATGCTTGACATCATTAGGTTTAAGTTTATTTTCTTAATTTTGTGATTTTGTAGAAGTTTATGCACGTTTTTTTTATTTTATTATTATTGCAGGTCCATGAGCTTCTAATTGTACCTCCTGGTTGGACAGGGGCAGCAGATGTGACAAAACAAACTTTATTTCGTTAAATTAGAGTTTAAAGTCTCAGAAAGTCCTTCCTCGTGCGTCTTTGCTTTGTGGATGACGTAAGCAGAAGGTCACGTCTTGACTTTTCTTCACCGACTGCCACTTAACGGATGTAAAACTGTGATAAATATTGACCACACGGACCGAGGAGGAATTAGACAAATATACACATGATCCTGACATAATTATGCGTTTTAAACAGTGGAAAAATAACAGCAGAGTGAATGAACTTAAATGCAAACTTGTCTTTTGGGTGTGATGTGATTTTAGAAACCGAGTTCTACAGGCCCCTGCACAAGATCTGAAACTCTCACACCAAAATTTTGAGCGTGAATGCAAACAAATAAGAGTTTAGCCGAAAGAACGAGGGACATAAATGTAAACATACTGGATCTACATGTCGTTTCCTCGTCACAAACACACCCGGAGTTGTGTTTTCTTGTTTCGTCCGCACACGTTTAACGCCCAAACCCGCACATTTAGACTTTAGGGCTCTTCTCTCACACAGAAAACACTCGGTTCCCCCAAGTGATGTCATTAGGTGGTGATCGTCATAGGCAGGGGTGCACATAACTGGTACGCTGGTACGCATGCGCAGCAAAAAATAACGAATGCGTAATGCCACTTCAGTTACTGAGCGCCTTTGCGTAGCCCACTTGACTTGACCGATCGTGTCATATCGATCTTACACATGTCCAAGTCCAACTACTGTCAAAGATGTCTAAAAAACAACAGACATTAAGCAGCTTCTTTGGCGTTTCCCCGCCTACAAAGAAACACCAACCGGAGCCAGAGCCGAAGAAAAGACTTTTTTCGGAAAAGTGGCTTCAAGATGTGCAGTGGCTTGAAGCTAACGATGAACGCACTGAAATGTGGTGTAAGCTTTGCCGCTCACATCCACACCGAGCAGATAAAACAGGTGCGTTTTATAAAGGTTCAAAGAATTTCAACCATCCTTTATCTGACAAGCACGAAAAGAGCAAAGAGCATACGAATGTGGTGCAAGCCATTGCTAATAAACAAGCTAGCCGAGAAGAACTGTCCAGTCGCCCACTTAGCAGATGGATGGAGACAGCTAATCGCAGGCTCAACCAAAGACAAAGAGGTGCATCTGCAGCATCTTCATCATCTACCATGCAGGGAGCGGAAGCAGTGGAGAGTGGGGGCGAAACAGAGGAGGACAGTGGGAGTGACACGGAGGACAGTGGGGGCGACATGGAGGACAGTGGGAGTGACATGGAGGACAGTGAGGAAGATGGCACTTTTTAAGACCTCGCTACATAATGAGTGAGTACCAAACTCCATCTCCTGGTACTCACCTGAGTAACTCACTGAAAAAGTTATGTGCACCCCTGGTCATAGGCTGTATGTGTAAATTTGGTCATTTTGGTCGTGAAATGTCCACGTTGACCCGCTCTACATGATCCAGGGGGGGTTCACGTCACTGTATGAAAACCCTCCTCCAGCTCCAGGAGTGTCTTTGAGGAGGTAACGACATTCGAACACGTCTCACAGCTCAGTCTGGAGTAACACACGACGTTTAACGGTTATTAGAGTTAAAATAGTGTCACATTCTTACGTGGTGAGGAGCCAGCGCGACTGTTTGGCCAAACCTAAACACGCCAGAAGACAAATGACCAAATCCAGGATCAGAAGGAGCAGGTAACTCAGCCACCTGTGAGAGGGAGAGGAAAGAGAGAGGAAGAGGAGAGGAAAGAGAGAGGAAGAGGAAAGAGAGAGGAAGAGGAAAGAGAGAGGAAGAGGAAAGAGAGAGGAAGAGGAAAGAGAGAGGAAGAGGAAGAGGAAAGAGAGAGGAAGAGGAAAGAGAGAGGAAGAGGAAAGAGAGAGGAAGAGGAAGAGGAAAGAGAGAGGAAGAGGAAAGAGAGAGGAAGAGGAAAGAGAGAGGAGAGGAAAGAGAGAGGAGAGGAAAGAGAGAGGAAGAGGAAGAGGAAAGAGAGAGGAAGAGGAAGAGGAAAGAGAGAGGAAGAGGAAAGAGAGAGGAAGAGGAAGAGGAAAGAGAGAGGAAGAGGAAAGAGAGAGGAAGAGGAAAGAGAGAGGAAGAGGAAAGAGAGAGGAAGAGGAAAGAGAGAGGAAGAGGAAAGAGAGAGGAAGAGGAGATAAACTTTGGTTAGAGAAGAGAGTTTAGATGAACTGTCAACAAAGCTTAAAGCGTGTGTGAAACTGTGTGTGTGGCTGGAAATCTTGTGTGGATCATTGAATGTTTGTAGATGACACTGAGCTCCAGGACTGACTCGACATCTGCTCAGCTCACGGTGCGGAGCAGGATATAAAGTTTAATACAACTGAGAGTCCTGATCTGTAGGAGCAAAGGAGAGAAGCACATGAGATCCTGACCTTTGCCTGTCCAGTGTTGTGTGTCTGTTACAGCAGAAGTGAAATATCGTGGGCGTCTCCTCACTGTGGACATGTCAGATGATGATGACGTACAGACGGTGCAGGACTCTGTGCTCAGGGGAAAACTCTTATGTGTAAGTTTGGCTTTTGTACAAATGATGTAAAGTTGTTATTGTTATAATCATATTGTTCACTGTTGTACACAGCCCACCTCTGGATTCATCACAAAAAGCACAGTGTGACTGAGATGTTTGTTTCGGCTCGACTGAGAACTTTAATGCACAGTTTTATCTCCAGACTGAACAAATCAGACACTGAAATAATGTTGTCGCTCATAAATCTGAGATTCAGTGCAATACGATCTCAGTCCAACAGGTGGAGACACTGGCGCGGCTTTTAAAAACATAAATATTTATTAATTTTATTGTTTCGTCTCTGTCCTTGTTTTAAAAATGGACCATGAGTCCGGAATGAAGATGAACTGAACTGAGAATTACGACGCTGACGGGAAGGGCATCTGACATAAAAACAAACCATTATATATAGACACAAACAGTGGGACTTTTTACTTCTTTGGAGCACCTGGATTTCATTGTGTCTAAAGTTTGGATCCTTTTCCAAGAGCGCCCCCTACCTGACCTCACAGACTGGGTGTCCGTCTAGAATTTAATTTCAGTTCTGTGGGAAAACGGGTCGGGTGCAGATTGAGGTGTGAGGGGTCCGGGCCGGTGCGGTTTGTCAAACTCAGACCTGTGCAGGACTCTGTTTGCAGTAGTATTTGCAGTAGTAGTACTTCTCACCTGTAGTACTCGACTCGTGCTGCTCTCTGGGCCAAGTCGCTCAGGTCCATCTCGGCTCGGGCCCAGTCTGGGAGCCCCAAGAGCTGCCGCACCACAGAGTCCGTCATCTGCTGCAAGAACCTACGGAAGAACCACAGAGTCCGTCATCTGCTGCAAGAACCTACGGAAGAACCACAGAGTCCGTCATCTGCTGCAGGAACCTACGGAAGAACCACAGAGTCCGTCATCTGCTGCAAGAACCTACGGAAGAACCACAGAGTCCGTCATCTGCTGCAGGAACCTACGGAAGAACCACAGAGTCCGTCATCTGCTGCAAGAACCTACGGAAGAACCACAGAGTCCGTCATCTGCTGCAAGAACCTACGGAAGAACCACAGAGTCCGTCATCTGCTGCAAGAACCTACAGAAGAACCACAGAGTCCGTCATCTGCTGCAAGAACCTATGGAAGAACCACAGAGTCCGTCATCTGCTGCTGAACCTACGGAAGAACCACAGATTCCGTCATCTGCTGCAGGAACCTACGGAAGAACCACAGAGTCCGTCATCTGCTGCAAGAACCTACAGAAGAACCACAGAGTCCGTCATCTGCTGCAAGAACCTACAGAAGAACCACAGAGTCCGTCATCTGCTGCAAGAACCTACGGAAGAACCACAGAGTCCATCATCTGCTGCAAGAACCTATGGAAGAACCACAAAGTCCTTCATCTGCTGCAGGAACCTACAGAAGAACCACAGAGTCCGTCATCTGCTGCAAGAACCTACGGAAGAACCACAGAGTCCGTCATCTGCTGCAGGAACCTAGAGAAGAACCACAGAGTCCATCATCTGCTGCAAGAACCTAGAGAAGAACCACAGAGTCCGTCATCTGCTGCAGGAACCTACGGAAGAACCACAGAGTCCGTCATCTGCTGCAAGAACCTACGGAAGAACCACAGAGTCCGTCATCTGCTGCAGGAACCTAGAGAAGAACCACAGAGTCCATCATCTGCTGCAAGAACCTAGAGAAGAACCACAGAGTCCGTCATCTGCTGCAGGAACCTACGGAAGAACCACAGAGTCCGTCATCTGCTGCAAGAACCTACGGAAGAACCACAGAGTCCGTCATCTGCTGCAGGAACCTGAGAGTGCAGAAGTGTCACCATTACTGTGGAGACTGTCTTATAAACCTGCTCCAGGAGGATCTCAGAGGTCTTTTGTTCCCTTGAGCAGAAACATCACGTTTTAATGATTATATCAGGTTCCTGAGGAAACATCAGTGTTTAAAGGAACTGGAAGATTTGGGTTTTAAATTTCACAAATGTGAACCTCTGTGGAAAAAACTGGGACAGCCCCGGTTTGTTGTGGTTAATAATATAATTGCAAATTGAGTGAATAATGAAGGAAAATTGTTCTGCAGAAACAATTCATGGTGAACGTGAGTCGGTACAGTCACATTTTCTTTGGGTTTTGAGAGTTTTTAAGCAGATTTTCTGTATTTTTCCCAAACAAATGAGAGTTTCTGCCTCTTTACTGTCGGCAGGATCAGACTGGTCATAAATAGGGACACCGGAACTTTTCTTGTATAAAACTGGGACAAATCTCTGGTTTTGGATAAGTCTGGACTGGGACTCGCCGCAGGGACGTCTGGTCACCGTGCTCCAGACACGAGCGAAACGTGTCTGTGGCCATGTCCACACGTAGCCGGGTATTTTTAAAACCGAACATTTCCCCCCCTCCGTTTATAAAAATAGTTTTATCCACACCACCTCGTCTTCGAAAAAAACACCTTCCACACATCACCGAACATCTGCGTTTTCAACCACATTCATACGCATTCCAAACCTGTAGATGGCGTTATTTCCACTGAGCCCTCACTTCGCCGTCACTTCCGCCTAAACTTATCTTATTGCTCTTGGAGCAGTAGTTGGACTTCTGCAATTAAACATGTACATAGCACCTGCACAATAATTAATGCTCCCACAGCTCTCAAGAAACGACTCCGGTCCATATTCTGCTTTGGCTTTGGCTTTTGCAGTCGCCTAAACAAATGTCGCACGTTTGACGTCAGGGCAGATTCATATTTTTTGGCGCAGACAGTGACGTTTTAAAAGGCAAAACCCCAGTTATCTCTGTCCACACAAACAGGCAGAAACGGAGTTTTCAAAAATCTTCACTTTGGCCGGAGTTTTCCCTGAATACTCGTTTTTGATGCGTGTTCGTGTGGATGACAGGTCAAAACGCAGCAAAACATCTTCGGTTTATCAAATACCCGGCTACGTGTGGACAAGGCCTGAGTCAATTTTAAGATATACATTAAACTGAGAACTATTCTGATACTGATTTATTCTGGATCACAAAAACATTGGACGTGTCTCGTTTATTTCTGCTCTAATTTGGTGTTTTGGTTCCAGATGATTCAGAGCAGAATGAGCCTCACACGACTCACACGAGTGTTTAAGCCTAAAATGTGTCTCTGGTCTGAAATCTGCAGGTCCCTCCCTGAACCCCAGAACCTGCAGCTGTGGTAAAGACCCGTTTGAGCCGTGAGGACCGCAGACCACAGACGTTTCCTTCTGAGGACTGAGGAGGAGGAGTTTTACCTGAGGGACTGGACGAAGTCTCCTCTGGTGGAGAAGATCTCGTCCAGACGCTCCAGATGCTGCTGCAGCCCCGAGCGCAGAGACGCCATGGTGCCCGTCACCTGCAGGGGGCGACACGGGGACGCGGGTCACTTCACATCGGTTTACACTTTGCGCTGTCAATCAAACCTGTTGCTAACGGTAACGGGCGGGACCTCGGGGGGAAGGCGGCGTCTGATTGGCCGGTTCTTCGTGTTCAGATCTGGATTCGGGGACGAAATGTTGAACTAAAAACCGCGGGACGTGTGGAGGGTTCAGACGGGAGGAAGAGGAGTTCTGCCGTTTGACTTTAAAAACACGGAGGAGCTTCTAAACACAGCAGCGGTTTGAACGTGTGAAAAGTTCTGCCCCGTGAGTTTATTTGAGCGATTTGCATTTCGCACAAAAGACGATTACACACTCGTCCTTTCAGCGCCGCTAACACCCTCCCCCTCTCTCTCCTCTCCTTTATGTCTCTTTCACGTCTCTCTCTCCTCTCCTTTATGTCTCTTTCAGGTCTCTCTCTCCTCTCCTTTATGTCTCTCTCTCCTCTCCTTTATGTCTCTTTCACGTCTCTCTCTCCTCTCCTTTATGTCTCTTTCACGTCTCTCTCTCCTCTCCTTTATGTCTCTTTCACGTCTCTCTCTCCTCTCCTTTATGTCTCTTTCACGTCTCTCTCTCCTCTCCTTTATGTCTCTTTCACGTCTCTCTCTCCTCTCCTTTATGTCTCTTTCATGTCTCTCTCCTCTCCTTTATGTCTCTTTCACGTCTCTCTCTCCTCTCCTTTATGTCTCTTTCAGGTCTCTCTCTCCTCTCCTTTATGTCTCTTTCACGTCTCTCTCTCCTCTCCTTTATGTCTCTTTCACGTCTCTCTCTCCTCTCCTTTATGTCTCTTTCACGTCTCTCTCCTCTCCTTTATGTCTCTTTCACGTCTCTCTCTCTTCTCCTTTATGTCTCTTTCACGTCTCTCTCTCCTCTCCTTTATGTCTCTTTCACGTCTCTCTCTCCTCTCCTTTATGTCTCTTTCACGTCTCTCTCTCCTCTCCTTTATGTCTCTTTCACATCTCTCTCTCCTCTCCTTTATGTCTCTTTCACGTCTCTCTCTCCTCTCCTTTATGTCTCTTTCACGTCTCTCTCTCCTCTCCTTTATGTCTCTTTCACGTCTCTCTCTCCTCTTCTTTATGTCTCTTTCACATCTCTCTCTCCTCTCCTTTATGTCTCTTTCACGTCTCTCTCTCCTCTCCTTTATGTCTCTTTCACGTCTCTCTCTCCTCTCCTTTATGTC
>CM068360.1:35400320-35420320 GCA_034769755.1 Odontamblyopus lacepedii | reverse complement strand
TAAAAGTCTTCTTCCGTCGTATTTAAAGGTAAAAGTCTTCTTCGGGCGCATTTAAAGGTAAAAGTCTTCTTCCGGCGCATTTAAAGGTAAAAGTCTTCTTCCGGGCGCATTTAAAGGTAAAAGTCTTCTCCGGGCGTATTTAAAGGTAAAAGTCTTCTTCCGGGCGATTTAAAGGTAAAAGTCTTCTTCCGGCGTATTTAAAGGTAAAAGTCTTCTTCCGGCGTATTTAAAGGTAAAGTCTTCTTCCGGGCGTATTTAAAGGTAAAAGTCTTCTTCGGGCGATTTAAAGGTAAAGTCTTCTTCCGGGCGTATGAAGGTAAAAGTCTTCTTCCGGGCGTATTTAAAGGTAAAAGTCTTCTTCCCGTCGTATTTAAAGGTAAAAGTCTTCTTCCGGGCGTATTTAAAGGTAAAAGTCTTCTTCCGGGCGTATTTAAAGGTAAAAGTCTTCTTCCCGTCGTATTTAAAGGTAAAAGTCTTCTTCCGGGAGTAAATAAAGGTAAAAGTCTTCTTCCGGGCGTATTTGAAGGTAAAAGTCTTCTTCCGGGCGTATTTAAAGGTAAAAGTCTTCTTCCGGGCGTATTTAAAGGTAAAAGTCTTCTTCCGGGCGTATTTAAAGGTAAAAGTCTTCTTCCGGGCGTATTTAAAGGTAAAAGTCTTCTTCCGGGCGCATTTAAAGGTAAAAGTCTTCTTCCGGGCGTATTTAAAGGTAAAAGTCTTCTTCCGGGCGTATTTTAAAGGTAAAAGTCTTATTCCGGCCGTATTTAAAGGTAAAAGTCTTCTTCCGGGCGTATTTAAAGGTAAAAGTCTCCTTCCGGGCGTATTTAAAGGTAAAAGTCTTCTTCCGGGCGTATTTAAAGGTAAAAGTCTTCTTCCGGGCGTATTTAAAGGTAAAAGTCTTCTTCCGGGCGTATTTAAAGGTAAAAGTCTTCTTCCGGGCGTATTTAAAGGTAAAAGTCTTCTTCCGGGCGTATTTAAAGGTAAAAGTCATCTTCCGGGCGTATTTTAAAGGTAAAAGTCTTCTTCCGGTCGTATTTAAAGGTAAAAGTCTTCTTCCGGTCGTATTTAAAGGTAAAAGTCTTCTTCCGGGCGTATTTAAAGGTAAAAGTCTTCTTCCGGGCGTATTTAAAGGTAAAAGTCTTCTTCCGGGCGTATTTAAAGGTAAAAGTCTTCTTCCGGGCGTATTTTAAAGGTAAAAGTCTTCTTCCGGGCGTATTTAAAGGTAAAAGTCTTCTTCCGGGCGTATTTAAAGGTAAAAGTCTTCTTCCGGGCGTATTTAAAGGTAAAAGTCTTCTTCCGGGCGTATTTAAAGGTAAAAGTCTTCTTCCGGGCGTATTTAAAGGTAAAAGTCTTCTTCCGGGCGTATTTTAAAGGTAAAAGTCTTCTTCCGGGCGTATTTTAAAGGTAAAGTCTTCTTCCGGCGATGAAGGTAAAAGTCTTCTTCCGGGCGTATTTAAAGGTAAAAGTCTTCTTCCGGGCGTATTTAAAGGTAAAAGTCTTCTTCCGGGCGTATTTAAAGGTAAAAGTCTTCTTCCGGGCGTATTTTAAAGGTAAAAGTCTTCTTCCGGGCGTATTTAAAGGTAAAAGTCTTCTTCCGGGCGTATTTTAAGGTAAAAGTCTTCTTCCGGGCGTATTTTAAAGGTAATTGGCTCCGTGGGGCTCGTCACATGACGCGACTCAAATCAAATTAAACTTTTCCTGGAGTCACTGAAGCAGGAGCTGATCTGAGTTTATGCAGCTCACCGAGACGTCAGGGACATCTGGAACCTTCTCTGACTTTTCTGGTTTGGGCACCTGCTCGTTTGTTTCCATGGAGATGTCACTGCTCTGCCTGGAATGTTCCGCAGTGTGACTTTAAACAGCTCGACTTTACCTTTATTCACTCACAGGTGGATTTAGAGCTCTGACTGTGAGCGGCGTCGCCTCTCCACAGATCTGACCTGGAACTCGGCCCGGTTTGGTCTCCGTGACGATAGGAAGGTTTAAAGCAATACTGCGGAACATTCCAGACAAAGCGAGAACATCTCCATGAAAAAAAAAAAGTTTGAAAAAGCATCTGACGGACCCTCCAGGAGAAAAGTTACACAATGAAGCTTTAAAGTGAGAGGTTTTCGTGTCTGATTTAGAATCTTTCTGATGTAAACTAAAGGGCAGGGCCAAGAAGAGATCTCTAGATTACTCAGACATGGACGGAAACACTTCAGGCTGATGTTTTTGACGTTAGAACACGGGACAAAGACACAAAAAGTCCGTTTAGATTCAGACCACCTCGTCTTTAAAGGGGCAGGTGTGAGTTTAGTTCACAGTTCCTCATTTCCAGAGTGTTGGAGACGTGCGGAGACACTCGTTTAAATCTTCCTCCAGTCATGAAATAATTCATTTCTTTTACAGTAAGTTTCACACAAGCAAAACAAAAGACGACCGAGAGGCACGAGGAGCGACAGAAACACACAGGAAAAGACGGGGAAAAAGGCTCGTGCTCGGGGTTTTCCATCGGCCTCAGTCGTTCCTCGTGAGACGCAGCAGTTCAAGGATCTATTTTTATGAATAAAACATTTCCCTAAAACGATGATGGAGTTAAATTCTTCTGATAATTATTTCCAGCAAAGCCAAACCAAACATGTTCTGATTTAACATTAGACGTAAATGGTTCAGATGCAGCGGTCGGTTTGACTCGAACATGATTCTGTGAGTCGTTCACAGTCTGGAGCTGTGGCTCAGACGGGGTTCACTCCACCTCCTCCTGTCGCCCATAAACAGTTTGTTTTACTGACGCTCGACTGAAGCTTTATAGATAACAGACGCCGCCAACTTCACCAACGCCACAAACTCAAATAATTCACATAAATTACAGTTAAAACAGCAGAATATAAAAGACAGGAAATAAACACGTGATATTATAAAGCGAATGTCGCTGACGCATATTTTGGAGGTAGAACGACCGTCTGAACATGTTTAGGAACTTTGTTTTGACTTTAATTTGCTCGTTTGTCGACACGCCGCATTTTTTTTACTTTCCACCAGGCGTGCGACTCTTAACCAGGGTCCAGCAGAACCGAACAAAACAACAGTTCCTACCTGCTGACGACCAGAATAAAAGCAAAACATTCTCTCTCTTCTTTCTGCACATATTATATATATTAAAAACAGTTTTTAGTGGCAGGACGACTGTGGCCATTGACCTGCACCAGCCCAGCACCAGCACCTCTGCAAATACAAGGACTGGAGGAAGAGTTAAACGAGTGTCTCCACACGTCTCCAACACTCTGGACATGAGGAACTGTGAACTAAACTCACACCTGCCCCTTGAAGGTTCTGAGTCGGTTCTGCGGGTTCTCACCAGGTCAGGAGCCCGGCGGCGACGGCCGACCAGGTGACGCAGCAGCTCTTCGTCTTCTTCTCCTCCTCCTCCTCCTCCTCAGACCCGCAGCAGCACAGACAGCCCAGGTACACGGCCAACAGCAGCAGGTTCAGACCGAGGCAGGCGGCCGCCACACACGCGAAGAACGCCAGCGTCTGTGGAGAACAGACTGTGAGAACATAGAACCTGAACCAGAGTCTGCGGAGAACAGACTGTGAGAACATAGAACCTGAACCAGAGTCTGTGGAGAACAGGCTGTGAGAACATAGAACCTGAACCAGAGTCTGCGGAGAACAGACTGTGAGAACATGGAACCTGAACCAGAGTCTGCGGAGAACAGACTGTGAGAACATAGAACCTGAACCAGAGTCTGCGGAGAACAGACTGTGAGAACATAGAACCTGAACCAGAGTCTGCGGAGAACAGACTGTGAGAACATAGAACCTGAACCAGAGTCTGTGGAGAACAGACTGTGAGAACATAGAACCTGAACCAGAGTCTACGGAGATCAGGCTGTGAGAACATAGAACCTGAACCAGAGTCTGTGGAGAACAGACTGTGAGAACATAGAACCTGAACCAGAGTCTACGGAGAACAGGCTGTGAGAACATAGAACCTGAACCAGAGTCTACGGAGATCAGGCTGTGAGAACATAGAACCTGAACCAGAGACTGCGGAGAACAGACTGTGAGAACATAGAACCTGAACCAGAGTCTGCGGAGATCAGGCTGTGAGAACATAGAACCTGAACCAGAGTCTACGGAGATCAGGCTGTGAGAACATAGAACCTGAACCAGAGACTGCGGAGAACAGACTGTGAGAACATAGAACCTGAACCAGAGTCTGCGGAGAACAGGCTGTGAGAACATAGAACCTGAACCAGAGTCTGTGGAGAACAGACTGTGAGAACATAGAACCTGAACCAGAGTCTACGGAGATCAGGCTGTGAGAACATAGAACCTGAACCAGAGACTGCGGAGAACAGACTGTGAGAACATAGAACCTGAACCAGAGTCTGCGGAGAACAGGCTGTGAGAACATAGAACCTGAACCAGAGTCTACGGAGAACAGGCTGTGAGAACATAGAACCTGAACCAGAGTCTACGGAGAACAGACTGTGAGAACATAGAACCTGAACCAGAGTCTACGGAGAACAGACTGTGAGAACATAGAACCTGAACCAGAGTCTACGGAGAACAGACTGTGAGAACATAGAACCTGAACCAGAGTCTGTGGAGAACAGACTGTGAGAACATAGAACCTGAACCAGAGTCTGCGGAGAACAGACTGTGAGAACATAGAACCTGAACCAGAGTCTGTGGAGAACAGACTGTGAGAACATAGAACCTGAAACAGAGTCTGTGGAGAACAGACTGTGAGAACATAGAACCTGAACCAGAGTCTGCGGAGAACAGACTGTGAGAACATAGAACCTGAACCAGAGTCTGTGGAGAACAGACTGTGAGAACATGGAACCTGAACCAGAGTCTGCGGAGAACAAGCAAGCAAATTGGTGTTTTACGTGGAAGTTCAGAACTTGCCCCCATCACTACAGTAGTTCAGAACTTGCCCCATCACTGCACTAGTTCAGAACTTGCCCCATCACTGCACTAGTTCAGAACTTGCCCCCATCACTGCACTAGTTCAGAACTTGCCCCATCACTGCACTAGTTCAGAACTTGCCCCATCACTGCACTAGTTCAGAACTTGCCCCCATCACTGCACTAGTTCAGAACTTGCCCCCGTCACTGCACTAGTTCAGAACTTGCCCCCGTCACTGCACTAGTTCAGAACTTGCCCCATCACTACACTAGTTCAGAACTTGCCCCCATCACTACACTAGTTCAGAACTTGCCCCCATCACTGCACTAGTTCAGAACTTGCCCCCATCACTGCACTAGTTCAGAACTTGCCCCCATCACTGCACTAGTTCAGAACTTGCCCCCATCACTACACTAGTTCAGAACTTGCCCCATCACTGCACTAGTTCAGAACTTGCCCCCATCACTGCACTAGTTCAGAACTTGCCCCCATCACTACACTAGTTCAGAACTTGCCCCATCACTGCACTAGTTCAGAACTTGCCCCATCACTGCACTAGTTCAGAACTTGCCCCCATCACTACACTAGTTCAGAACTTGCCCCCATCACTACACTAGTTCAGAACTTGCCCCATCACTACACTAGTTCAGAACTTGCCCCATCACTACACTAGTTCAGAACTTGCCCCCATCACTACACTAGTTCAGAACTTGCCCCCATCACTGCACTAGTTCAGAACTTGCCCCCATCACTGCACTAGTTCAGAACTTGCCCCCATCACTGCACTAGTTCAGAACTTGCCCCCATCACTGCACTAGTTCAGAACTTGCCCCCATCACTACACTAGTTCAGAACTTGCCCCATCACTACACTAGTTCAGAACTTGCCCCATCACTGCACTAGTTCAGAACTTGCCCCCATCACTGCACTAGTTCAGAACTTGCCCCCATCACTGCACTAGTTCAGAACTTGCCCCCATCACTACACTAGTTCAGAACTTGCCCCCATCACTGCACTAGTTCAGAACTTGCCCCCATCACTGCACTAGTTCAGAACTTGCCCCCATCACTACACTAGTTCAGAACTTGCCCCCATCACTACACTAGTTCAGAACTTGCCCCCATCACTACACTAGTTCAGAACTTGCCCCCATCACTACACTAGTTCAGAACTTGCCCCCATCACTACACTAGTTCAGAACTTGCCCCCATCACTACACTAGTTCAGAACTTGCCCCATCACTACACTAGTTCAGAACTTGCCCCCATCACTGCACTAGTTCAGAACTTGCCCCATCACTGCACTAGTTCAGAACTTGCCCCCATCACTGCACTAGTTCAGAACTTGCCCCCATCACTACACTAGTTCAGAACTTGCCCCCATCACTACACTAGTTCAGAACTTGCCCCCATCACTACACTAGTTCAGAACTTGCCCCCATCACTACACTAGTTCAGAACTTGCCCCCATCACTACACTAGTTCAGAACTTGCCCCCATCACTGCACTAGTTCAGAACTTGCCCCCATCACTACACTAGTTCAGAACTTGCCCCATCACTACACTAGTTCAGAACTTGCCCCCATCACTGCACTAGTTCAGAACTTGCCCCCATCACTGCACTAGTTCAGAACTTGCCCCCATCACTGCACTAGTTCAGAACTTGCCCCATCACTACACTAGTTCAGAACTTGCCCCCATCACTACACTAGTTCAGAACTTGCCCCATCACTACACTAGTTCAGAACTTGCCCCCATCACTGCACTAGTTCAGAACTTGCCCCCATCACTGCACTAGTTCAGAACTTGCCCCCATCACTACACTAGTTCAGAACTTGCCCCCATCACTGCACTAGTTCAGAACTTGCCCCATCACTGCACTAGTTCAGAACTTGCCCCATCAGTACACTAGTTCAGAACTTGCCCCCATCACTGCACTAGTTCAGAACTTGCCCCCATCACTGCACTAGTTCAGAACTTGCCCCCATCACTACACTAGTTCAGAACTTGCCCCCATCACTACACTAGTTCAGAACTTGCCCCCATCACTACACTAGTTCAGAACTTGCCCCCATCACTGCACTAGTTCAGAACTTGCCCCCATCACTACACTAGTTCAGAACTTGCCCCCATCACTACACTAGTTCAGAACTTGCCCCCATCACTACACTAGTTCAGAACTTGCCCCATCACTGCACTAGTTCAGAACTTGCCCCCATCACTACACTAGTTCAGAACTTGCCCCCATCACTGCACTAGTTCAGAACTTGCCCCCATCACTGCACTAGTTCAGAACTTGCCCCCATCACTACACTAGTTCAGAACTTGCCCCCATCACTACACTAGTTCAGAACTTGCCCCCATCACTACACTAGTTCAGAACTTGCCCCCATCACTACACTAGTTCAGAACTTGCCCCATCACTGCACTAGTTCAGAACTTGCCCCCATCACTACACTAGTTCAGAACTTGCCCCATCACTGCACTAGTTCAGAACTTGCCCCCATCACTACACTAGTTCAGAACTTGCCCCCATCACTACACTAGTTCAGAACTTGCCCCCATCACTACACTAGTTCAGAACTTGCCCCCATCACTACACTAGTTCAGAACTTGCCCCCATCACTGCACTAGTTCAGAACTTGCCCCCATCACTGCACTAGTTCAGAACTTGCCCCATCACTGCACTAGTTCAGAACTTGCCCCCATCACTACACTAGTTCAGAACTTGCCCCCATCACTACACTAGTTCAGAACTTGCCCCCATCACTACACTAGTTCAGAACTTGCCCCCATCACTACACTAGTTCAGAACTTGCCCCATCACTACACTAGTTCAGAACTTGCCCCCATCACTACACTAGTTCAGAACTTGCCCCCATCACTGCACTAGTTCAGAACTTGCCCCCATCACTACACTAGTTCAGAACTTGCCTCATCACTACACTAGTTCAGAACTTGCCCCCATCACTGCACTAGTTCAGAACTTGCCCCCATCACTGCACTAGTTCAGAACTTGCCCCCATCACTGCACTAGTTCAGAACTTGCCCCATCACTGCACTAGTTCAGAACTTGCCCCATCACTGCACTAGTTCAGAACTTGCCCCATCACTGCACTAGTTCAGAACTTGCCCCCATCACTACACTAGTTCAGAACTTGCCCCATCACTGCACTAGTTCAGAACTTGCCCCCATCACTACACTAGTTCAGAACTTGCCCCCATCACTACACTAGTTCAGAACTTGCCCCCATCACTACACTAGTTCAGAACTTGCCCCCATCACTGCACTAGTTCAGAACTTGCCCCCATCACTGCACTAGTTCAGAACTTGCCCCCATCACTACACTAGTTCAGAACTTGCCCCCATCACTGCACTAGTTCAGAACTTGCCCCATCACTGCACTAGTTCAGAACTTGCCCCCCATCACTACACTAGTTCAGAACTTGCCCCCATCACTGCACTAGTTCAGAACTTGCCCCCATCACTGCACTAGTTCAGAACTTGCCCCCATCACTACACTAGTTCAGAACTTGCCCCCATCACTACACTAGTTCAGAACTTGCCCCATCACTACACTAGTTCAGAACTTGCCCCCATCACTGCACTAGTTCAGAACTTGCCCCCATCACTACACTAGTTCAGAACTTGCCCCCATCACTACACTAGTTCAGAACTTGCCCCCATCACTACACTAGTTCAGAACTTGCCCCATCACTGCACTAGTTCAGAACTTGCCCCATCACTACACTAGTTCAGAACTTGCCCCCATCACTGCACTAGTTCAGAACTTGCCCCCATCACTGCACTAGTTCAGAACTTGCCCCCATCACTACACTAGTTCAGAACTTGCCCCCATCACTACACTAGTTCAGAACTTGCCCCCATCACTACACTAGTTCAGAACTTGCCCCCATCACTACACTAGTTCAGAACTTGCCCCATCACTGCACTAGTTCAGAACTTGCCCCCATCACTACACTAGTTCAGAACTTGCCCCATCACTGCACTAGTTCAGAACTTGCCCCATCACTACACTAGTTCAGAACTTGCCCCCATCACTACACTAGTTCAGAACTTGCCCCATCACTACACTAGTTCAGAACTTGCCCTCATCACTACACTAGTTCAGAACTTGCCCCCATCACTACACTAGTTCAGAACTTGCCCCCATCACTGCACTAGTTCAGAACTTGCCCCCATCACTGCACTAGTTCAGAACTTGCCCCCATCACTGCACTAGTTCAGAACTTGCCCCCATCACTACACTAGTTCAGAACTTGCCCCCATCACTGCACTAGTTCAGAACTTGCCCCCATCACTACTAGCTTGCCCCCATCACTACACTAGTTCAGAACTTACCCCCACCTACACTAGTTCAGAACTTGCCCCCATCACTACACACTAGTTCAGAACTGACCTACAGTTCAGAACTTGCCCCCATGCACTAGTTCTCATCTGCACTAGCACCACACTGCAGAACTTGCCCCATCACTACACTAGTTCAGAACTTGCCCCATCACTACACTAGTTCAGAACTTGCCCCCATCACTACACTAGTTCAGAACTTGTCCCATCACTACACTAGTTCAGAACTTGCCCCCATCATCACACTAGTTCAGAACTTGCCCCCATCACTGCACTAGTTCAGAACTGCCCCATCACTACACTAGTTCAGAACTTGCCCATCACTACACTAGTTCAGAACTTGCTCATCACTACACTAGTTCAGAACTTGCCCCCATCACGCACCAGTTCAGAACTTGCCCCATCACTGCACTAGTTCCAGAACTTGCCCCCATCACTGCACTAGTTCAGTACTTCCCCACATCACTGCACTAGTTCAGAACTTGCCCCCCATCACTGCACTAGTTCAGAACTTGCCCCATAACTACACTAGTTCAGAACTTGCCCCATCACTTACACTAGTTCAGAACTTGCCCCCCATCACTGCACTAGTTCAGAACTTGCCCCCCATCACTACACTAGTTCAGAACTTTATCACACTCAGTTCAGAACTTGCCCCATCTCTACACTAGTTCAGAACTTGCCCCCATCACACTAGTTCAGAACTTGCCCCCATCTCTACACTAGTTCAGAACTTGCCCTCTCATCACTGCACTAGTTCAGAACTTGCCCCATCACTGCACTAGTTCAGAACTTGCCCTCATCACTGCACTAGTTCCAGAACTTGCCCCATCACTGCACTAGTTCAGAACTATCACTGCACTAGTTCAGAACTTGCCCCCATCACTGCTAGTTCAGAATTTGCCCCCATCACTACACTAGTTCCAGAACTTTACCCCATCACTACACTAGTTCAGAACTTGCCCCCATCACTACACTAGTTCAGAACTTGCCCCCCATCACTACACTAGTTCAGAACTTGCCCTCATCACTACTAGTTCAGAACTTGCCCCCATCACTACACTAGTTCAGAACTTGCCCCATCACTGCACTAGTTCAGAAGTTGCCCCCATCACTACACTAGTTCTGTGAACTTGCCCCCATCACTGCACCAGTTCAGAACTTGCCCCATCACTACACTAGTTCAGAACTCTGCCCTCATCACTGCACTAGTTCAGAACTTGCCATCACTACACTAGTTCAGAACTTGCCCCATCACTACACTAGTTCAGAACTTGCCCTCATCACTACACCAGTTCAGAACTTGCCCCTCATCACTGCACTCAGTTCAGAACTTGCCCCCATCACTGCACTAGTTCAGAACTTGCCCCATCACTACACTAGTTCAGTGAACTTGCCCCATCACTGCACTAGTTCAGAACTTGCCTCATCACTACACTAGTTCAGAACTTGCCCCCATCACTGCACTAGTTCAGAACTTGCCCCCATCACCACACTAGTTCAGAATCCTGCCCCATCACTACACTAGTTCAGAATCCTGCCCCCATCACTGCACTAGTTCAGAACTTGCCCCCATCACTGCACTAGTTCAGAACTTGCCCCATCACAGCACGAGTTCAGAACTTGCCCCATCACAACACCAGTTCAGAACTTGCCCCCATCACTGCACTAGTTCAGAACTGGCCCCCCATCACTGCACTAGTTCAGAACTTGCCCTCATCACTACACTAGTTCAGAACTTGCCCCCCATCACTGCACTAGTTCAGAACTTGCCCCCTATCACTGCACCAGTTCAGAACTTGCCCCCCATCACTGCACTAGTTCAGAACTTGCCCCATCACTACACTAGTTCAGAAACTTGCCCCCATCACTACACTAGTTCAGAACTTGCCCCCATCACTACACTAGTTCAGAACTTGCCCCATCACTACACTAGTTCAGAACTTGCCCCCATCACTACACTAGTTCAGAACTTGCCCCCATCACTGCACTAGTTCAGAACTTGCCCCATCACTGCACTAGTTCAGAACTTGCCCCCATCACTGCACTAGTTCAGAACTTGCCCCATCACTGCACTAGTTCAGAACTTGCCCCCATCACTACACTAGTTCAGAACTTGCCCCATCACTGAACAAGTTCAGAACTTTCACCAACACAGCACTAGTTCAGAATCCTGCCCCATCACTGCACCAGTTCAGAACTTGCCCTCATCACTGCACTAGTTCAGAACTTGCCCCCATCACTACACTAGTTCAGAACTTGCCCCATCACTACACTAGTTCAGAACTTGCCCCATCACTACACTAGTTCAGAACTTGCCCCCATCACTACACTAGTTCAGAACTTGCCCCCATCACTACACTAGTTCAGAACTTGCCCCCATCACTACACTAGTTCAGAACTTGCCCCCATCACTGCACTAGTTCAGAACTTGCCCCCCCCACTGCACTAGTTCAGAACTTGCCCCCATCACTACACTAGTTCAGAACTTTGACTGTAGTTGACACTTGTTCAGTACTTTTCTCATCACTGCACTAGTTCAGAACTTGCCCCCATCACTACACTAGTTCAGAACTTGCCCCCATCACTACACTAGTTCAGAACTTGCCCCATCACTACACTAGTTCAGAACTTGCCCTCATCACTACACTAGTTCAGAACTTGCCCCATCACTGCACTAGTTCAGAACTTGCCCCCATCACTACACTAGTTCAGAACTTGCCCCCATCACTACACTAGTTCAGAACTTGCCCCCATCACTGCACTAGTTCAGAACTTGCCCCATCACTGCACTAGTTCAGAACTTGCCCCATCACTGCACTAGTTCAGAACTTGCCCCATCACTGCACTAGTTCAGAACTTGCCCCCATCACTGCACTAGTTCAGAACTTGCCCCATCACTGCACTAGTTCAGAACTTGCCCCCATCACTACACTAGTTCAGAACTTGCCCCATCACTGCACTAGTTCAGAACTTGCCCCCATCACTACACTAGTTCAGAACTTGCCCCCATCACTACACTAGTTCAGAACTTGCCCCCATCACTGCACTAGTTCAGAACTTGCCCCCATCACTACACTAGTTCAGAACTTGCCCCCATCACTACACTAGTTCAGAACTTGCCCCATCACTGCACTAGTTCAGAACTTGCCCCATCACTACACTAGTTCAGAACTTGCCCCCATCACTACACTAGTTCAGAACTTGCCCCATCACTACACTAGTTCAGAACTTGCCCCATCACTACACTAGTTCAGAACTTGCCCCCATCACTGCACTAGTTCAGAACTTGCCCCCATCACTACACTAGTTCAGAACTTGCCACATCACTACACTAGTTCAGAACTTGCCCCCATCACTGCACTAGTTCAGAACTTGCCCCCATCACTACACTAGTTCAGAACTTGCCCCCATCACTACACTAGTTCAGAACTTGCCCCCATCACTGCACTAGTTCAGAACTTGCCCCATCACTACACTAGTTCAGAACTTGCCCCATCACTACACTAGTTCAGAACTTGCCCCCATCACTGCACTAGTTCAGAACTTGCCCCCATCACTACACTAGTTCAGAACTTGCCCCATCACTACACTAGTTCAGAACTTGCCTCATCACTGCACTAGTTCAGAACTTGCCCCCATCACTACACTAGTTCAGAACTTGCCCCATCACTACACTAGTTCAGAACTTGCCCCATCACTACACTAGTTCAGAACTTGCCCCATCACTGCACTAGTTCAGAACTTGCCCCCATCACTACACTAGTTCAGAACTTGCCCCCATCACTGCACTAGTTCAGAACTTGCCCCCATCACTTCACCAGTTCAGAACTTGCCCCCATCACTACACTAGTTCAGAACTTGCCCCATCACTACACTAGTTCAGAACTTGCCCCCATCACTGCACTAGTTCAGAACTTGCCCCATCACTACACTAGTTCAGAACTTGCCCCCATCACTGCACTAGTTCAGAACTTGCCCCATCACTGCACTAGTTCAGAACTTGCCCCCATCACTACACTAGTTCAGAACTTGCCCCCATCACTACACTAGTTCAGAACTTGCCCCATCACTACACTAGTTCAGAACTTGCCCCCATCACTACACTAGTTCAGTACTTGCCCCATCACTACACTAGTTCAGAACTTGCCCCCATCACTGCACTAGTTCAGAACTTGCCCCCATCACTACACTAGTTCAGAACTTGCCCCCATCACTGCACCAGTTCAGAACTTGCCCCATCACTGCACTAGTTCAGAACTTGCCCCCATCACTACACTAGTTCAGAACTTGCCCCATCACTGCACTAGTTCAGAACTTGCCCCCATCACTGCACTAGTTCAGAACTTGCCCCATCACTGCACTAGTTCAGAACTTGCCCCATCACTGCACTAGTTCAGAACTTGCCCCCATCACTACACTAGTTCAGAACTTGCCCCATCACTGCACTAGTTCAGAACTTGCCCCCATCACTACACTAGTTCAGAACTTGCCCCCATCACTACACTAGTTCAGAACTTGCCCCCATCACTACACTAGTTCAGAACTTGCCCCCATCACTACACTAGTTCAGAACTTGCCCCCATCACTACACTAGTTCAGAACTTGCCCCCATCACTACACTAGTTCAGAACTTGCCCCATCACTACACTAGTTCAGAACTTGCCCCATCACTACACTAGTTCAGAACTTGCCCCATCACTACACTAGTTCAGAACTTGCCCCCATCACTACACTAGTTCAGAACTTGCCCCCATCACTACACTAGTTCAGAACTTGCCCCCATCACTACACTAGTTCAGAACTTGCCCCCATCACTACACTAGTTCAGAACTTGCCCCCATCACTACACTAGTTCAGAACTTGCCCCATCACTACACTAGTTCAGAACTTGCCCCCATCACTACACTAGTTCAGAACTTGCCCCCATCACTACACTAGTTCAGAACTTGCCCCCATCACTACACTAGTTCAGAACTTGCCCCATCACTACACTAGTTCAGAACTTGCCCCCATCACTACACTAGTTCAGAACTTGCCCCATCACTGCACTAGTTCAGAACTTGCCCCATCACAGCACTAGTTCAGAACTTGCCCCCATCACTACACTAGTTCAGAACTTGCCCCATCACTACACTAGTTCAGAACTTGCCCCCATCACTACACTAGTTCAGAACTTGCCCCCATCACTACACTAGTTCAGAACTTGCCCCCATCACTACACTAGTTCAGAACTTGCCCCCATCACTACACTAGTTCAGAACTTGCCCCCATCACTGCACTAGTTCAGAACTTGCCCCATCACTGCACTAGTTCAGAACTTGCCCCATCACTGCACTAGTTCAGAACTTGCCCCCATCACTGCACTAGTTCAGAACTTGCCCCCATCACTACACTAGTTTGTTGCCTTCACAGACTCACACACAGTCAGATCTCCACAGAGGAAACTCTGATCTGTGCCGTTTTTTGGCTCCTGACAGAATTTCTCCTCTAGAAACGACTTTAGCTTCAGACGGGTCAGAGTTCAGCTTTAAAATACTCAATCGGTGTGTTTCTCCATCCTAAGTTTAAACATAAAATCTCAAACAGAAGCGTCAGAGTCAGATCTGTGTCAGTGTAAGAAGAGGTGTGTGTGTGTGTGTGTGTGTGTGTGTCTCTGTATGTGTGTGTGTGTGTCTCTGTGTGTGTGTGTGTGTGTCTGTGTGTGTGTGTGTGTGTGTGTGTGTGTCTCTGTATGTGTGTGTGTGTGTCTCTGTGTGTGTGTGTGTCTCTGTATGTGTGTGTGTGTGTCTCTGTGTGTGTGTGTGTGTGTCTCTGTATGTGTATGTGTGTCTCTGTATGTGTATGTGTGTGTGTTTGTGTGTCTCTGTGTGTGTGTGTCTCTGTGTGTGTGTGTGTCTCTGTATGTGTGTGTGTGTGTCTCTGTGTGTGTGTGTGTCTCTGTATGTGTGTGTGTGTGTCTCTGTATGTGTGTGTGTGTGTCTCTCTGTGTGTGTGTCTCTGTCTCTGTATTTAGATGAGTTGATTGTGACAAAGAGACTCGTGATTCACAAACTGAAACAAAAAGAGACAGAAGAGAAGAGAGCGACTAAAAGACTAAATCTGGACTAAACCAGGTCTAAACCAGGACTAAACCAGGTCTAAAGCAGGTCTTAACCAGGACTAAACCAGGTCTAAAGCAGGACTAAACCAGGTCTAAACCAGGTCTAAACCAGGTCTAAAGCAGGTCTAAAGCAGGTCTAAACCAGGTCTAAAGCAGGTCTAAAGCAGGTCTAAACCAGGTCTAAAGCAGGTCTAAACCAGGTCTAAAGCAGGTCTAAACCAGGTCTAAAGCAGGTCTAAAGCAGGTCTAAAGCAGGTCTAAACCAGGACTAAACCAGGTCTAAACCAGGTCTAAAGCAGGTCTAAACCAGGTCTAAACCAGGTCTAAAGCAGGTCTAAAGCAGGACTAAACCAGGTCTAAACCAGGTCTAAACCAGGTCTAAAGCAGGTCTAAAGCAGGTCTAAACCAGGTCTAAAGCAGGTCTAAACCAGGTCTAAACCAGGTCTAAAGCAGGTCTAAACCAGGTCTAAAGCAGGTCTAAAGCAGGTCTAAAGCAGGTCTAAACCAGGACTAAACCAGGTCTAAACCAGGTCTAAAGCAGGTCTAAACCAGGTCTAAACCAGGTCTAAAGCAGGTCTAAAGCAGGACTAAACCAGGTCTAAACCAGGTCTAAACCAGGTCTAAAGCAGGTCTAAAGCAGGTCTAAACCAGGTCTAAAGCAGGTCTAAACCAGGTCTAAACCAGGTCTAAAGCAGGTCTAAAGCAGGTCTAAAGCAGGTCTAAACCAGGGCTAAACCAGGTCTAAACCAGGTCTAAACCAGGTCTAAACCAGGTCTAAATCGGGTCCCTCCGTCCTCTCTTCTCTGTGTTTTCTGCACGTGCGTTTGACCCAGTTTCGGTCTGAAGATAAACGGAGGAGGAGCGGGTCTGTGGTTCTGAGCAGGTGGAGCTAGAATGGACCTAAATAATGAACAGGTCCATTACTTGGGAGGTTGTGGGTCAGACTCCGAGTTTCTCTGGTGTGTTAACGGGAACTAAACCGTCTGAGGGTTTAAAGGTTCTGGCTGTGGTGGAACTTTTACTATCGGGTTTTGTTCTTTTCGTTGTCCGAGATTCTCTGCATGAAGTGTTAAAGTTTCATTTGTTTAACCCTTTCTCTCACAGGAACATTATAAATCTGTGTGTGATTTGTTCATTTGTTTTTCTAAATAAAACCAAAAGTAAGAAAATGAAAAAACAATTTAGTCCTGGTTTAGACCTGGTTTAGTCCTGGTTTAGACCTGGTTTAGTCCTGGTTTAGTCCTGCTTTAGTCCTGGTTTAGACCTGGTTTAGTCCTGGTTTAGTCCTGGTGTAGTACTGGTTTAGACCTGGTTTAGACCTGGTTTAGTCCTGGTTTAGACCTGGTTTAGTCCTGGTTTAGTCCTGCTTTAGTCCTGGTTTAGACCTGGTTTAGTCCTGGTTTAGTCCTGGTGTAGTACTGGTTTAGACCTGGTTTAGACCTGGTTTAGTCCTGGTTTAGACCTGGTTTAGTCCTGGTTTAGTCCTGGTTTAGTCCTGGTTTAGTCCTGCTTTAGTCCTGGTTTAGACCTGGTTTAGTCCTGGTTCAGTCCTGGTTTAGACCTGGTTTAGTCCTGGTTTAGACCTGGTTTAGACCTGGTTTAGTCCTGGTTTAGACCTGGTTTAGACCTGGTTTAGTCCTGGTTTAGTCCTGGTTTTATTTCTAATATTTTGTCTGTTTTTTCTTAGTTTTTTGTGATTTCAGATTCGTTCTTTTCCTCGGAGACTCTCCTCCCCCGAGGCCCCGAGCGACAAAAGAGGACGAGAAAAAGGACAGAAAACCCCCCAGCGCACAAAAGAGGAGAGGAAGAGGGGGAGGAGAGAGAGGGAGACAGAGAGGGAGAAAGAGAGAAACTGCCTGAGGGCCAAACTAGTTCAACATGAACGACCCGAACGAGTGGAAAGAAAAAGAGAGAGAGAAAGAAAGAGGGAGAAAAGGGGAGGGTCAGAGGAGGAGGAGAAGTTTGTTTTTTTCTGAGTAAAAAAAAAATGTCCCGGAAAAACGTGAAACAAAATCATAAAAAATTCAACGTCACATTGAGTTTATTTATAGCTCCAGATCCACAGATACAACACAACAGTAAGACCTGGTTTAGTCCTGGTTTAGTCCTGGTTTAGTCCTGGTTTAGTCCTGGTTTAGACCTGGTTTAGACCTGGTTTAGACCTGGTTTAGACCTGGTTTAGACCTGGTTTAGTCCTGGTTTAGTCCTGGTTTAGTCCTGGTTTAGTCCTGGTTTAGTCCTGGTTTAGACCTGGTTTAGACCTGGTTTAGACCTGGTTTAGACCTGGTTTAGACCTGGTTTAGTCCTGGTTTAGTCCTGGTTTAGACCTGGTTTAGACCTGGTTTAGTCCTGGTTTAGTCCTGGTTTAGTCCTGGTTTAGTCCTGGTTTAGACCTGGTTTAGACCTGGTTTAGACCTGGTTTAGACCTGGTTTAGTCCTGGTTTAGACCTGGTTTAGTCCTGGTTCAGTCCTGGTTTAGACCTGGTTTAGTCCTGGTTTAGACCTGGTTTAGACCTGGTTTAGTCCTGGTTTAGACCTGGTTTAGACCTGGTTTAGTCCTGGTTTAGTCCTGGTTTAGTCCTGGTTTAGTCCTGGTTTAGACCTGGTTTAGACCTGGTTTAGACCTGGTTTAGACCTGGTTTAGTCCTGGTTTAGACTTGGTTTAGTCCTGGTTTAGACCTGGTTTAGACCTGGTTTAGACCTGGTTTAGTCCTGGTTTAGACCTGGTTTAGTCCTGGTTTAGTCCTGGTTTAGACCTGGTTTAGTCCTGGTTTAGTCCTGGTTTAGACCTGGTTTAGACCTGGTTTAGTCCTGGTTTAGTCCTGGTTTAGTCCTGGTTTAGACCTGGTTTAGTCCTGGTTTAGTCCTGGTTTAGACCTGGTTTAGTCCTGGTTTAGACCTGGTTTAGACCTGGTTTAGTCCTGGTTTAGTCCTGGTTTAGACCTGGTTTAGACCTGGTTTAGTCCTGGTTTAGTCCTGGTTTAGTCCTGGTTTAGACCTGGTTTAGTCCTGGTTTAGTCCTGGTTTAGACCTGGTTTAGACCTGGTTTAGTCCTGGTTTAGTCCTGGTTTAGTCCTGGTTTAGACCTGGTTTAGTCCTGGTTTAGTCCTGGTTTAGACCTGGTTTAGTCCTGGTTTAGTCCTGGTTTAGACCTGGTTTAGTCCTGGTTTAGACCTGGTTTAGACCTGGTTTAGACCTGGTTTAGTCCTGGTTTAGTCCTGGTTTAGACCTGGTTTAGTCCTGGTTTAGTCCTGGTTTAGTCCTGGTTTAGTCCTGGTTTAGTCCTGGTTTAGTCCTGGTTTAGACCTGGTTTAGTCCTGGTTTAGTCCTGGTTTAGACCTGGTTTAGTCCTGGTTTAGTCCTGGTTTAGACCTGGTTTAGTCCTGGTTTAGTCCTGGTTTAGACCTGGTTTAGTCCTGGTTTAGACCTGGTTTAGACCTGGTTTAGTCCTGGTTTAGACCTGGTTTAGACCTGGTTTAGACCTGGTTTAGTCCTGGTTTAGTCCTGGTTATGTCCTGGTTTAGTCCTGGTTTAGTCCTGGTTTAGACCTGGTTTAGTCCTGGTTTAGTCCTGGTTTAGTCCTGGTTTAGACCTGGTTTAGTCCTGGTTTAGTCCTGGTTTAGTCCTGGTTTAGTCCTGGTTTAGTCCTGGTTTAGACCTGGTTTAGTCCTGGTTTAGTCCTGGTTTAGTCCTGGTTTAGTCCTGGTTTAGACCTGGTTTAGTCCTGGTTTAGTCCTGGTTTAGACCTGCTTTAGTCCTGGTTTAGTCCTGGTTTAGACCTGGTTTAGTCCTGGTTTAGTCCTGGTTTAGACCTGGTTTAGTCCTGGTTTAGACCTGGTTTAGACCTGGTTTAGTCCTGGTTTAGACCTGGTTTAGTCCTGGTTTAGACCTGGTTTAGACCTGGTTTAGTCCTGGTTTAGTCCTGGTTTAGTCCTGGTTTAGTCCTGGTTTAGTCCTGGTTTAGACCTGGTTTAGACCTGGTTTAGTCCTGGTTTAGACCTGGTTTAGACCTGGTTTAGACCTGGTTTAGTCCTGGTTTAGTCCTGGTTTAGTCCTGGTTTAGTCCTGGTTTAGTCCTGGTTATAAAATCCATTTTTGTGCTTTATTTTGAGAAATATACAAATAAACATTTCTACAAATTTTGAAAATATTTCTTTTCAAACACAAAAAGACTCAAAAACTCTGATCAGAAAGAAGAAATCGGAACGACAGAGAGATGAAGAGAGAGAGAGGGGAGAGAAAGAAAGAGAGAAAGAGAGAAAGAAAGAAAGAAAGAAAGAAAGAAAGAAAGAAAGAGAGGAGACAGAGGAGGAGAGGGATGGACAGACACAAGAGAAAAGGAGACGGAGACAGAGAGAGAGAAGGAGGAGAGGAGAGAAGGATAGAGACAAGATAGATGAAGAGAGAGAGAGACAGAGAGAGAGAAGAGACAGAGAGAGAGAAGAGAGAGAGAGAAGGAGGAGAGGAGAGAAGGATAGAGACAAGATAGATGAAGAGAGAGAGAGACAGAGAGAGAGAAGAGAGAGAGAGAAGAGAGTGAGAGAGAGAGAGAGAAAGAGGAGAGGAGAGAAGGATAGAGACAAGATAGATGAAGAGAGAGAGAGACAGAGAGAGAGAAGAGAGAGAGAG